>JAHDVE020011868.1:0-32907 GCA_022606495.2 Halesus radiatus
TGATGTTGAACACCGCCCATGATATGTCGTAGCCCAGCATTTGCAACTGCAACGGAAAAGGAAAAGTGCATGTGAAAGACATGAAAATCAATTGACACAAAGAAATATTCTGGCTCTGACAAAATACCACATTGTCGTTTAGATATACAGTAAATCACGTATCTCTAAATTTTACATTATTTAAACTAATTTCCAAACCACAGTTGCCAAAATAAATATACTAATTAACCAATATTTCATTCCAGATAACCAATTAAATGCTTTTATTTGCACCCGTGTCGTAAAAGTAACAATGAAAATACAATAATTTAAAAAATATAATAATTAATGAAAATTTTTATTATTTGATTAATAAATTAAGGAAAATTATTTATTCCTCAGTATTCAGTATTTCCACAAGACCTAAACAATACAGCACAAGTCAATAGCTTTCACGTCATTATAAATCAGAAAACCTTGCGTTTAATGCGGGGGAAAACAGATTCCAAATGTACCAGGGGTATTAGTTGAAGTTTGCCGGTTTTACTCATAGATGTCGCTAGAGATATGTATACATTTCTATGATTTGGCATCTATGTCATATTTTTCTATGGCATTAACCTTCAAAAATACACAAGTTACATTCTGCCAAAATAATAGTGTCATAGTTGGTTACCTCAGTGAATATGTCGAGTTTCGTTCCAAGTAAATCGCATTTGCGGCATTCGTTGCTTTTCTTATTTCATCAAAAGAAAAAAGCAGTTGAAGCTCATCGGTTGCTGGTAGAAACTTATAGTGATCATGCTCCAGTGATTAGAACATGTGAGACATGGTTTCGTCAATTTAAAAGTGGAGATTTCGATTTAACAGACAATGAACATCCAACGAAAAAGTTCGAAGACGAGGAATTGCAGGCGTTATTGGATGAAGACCCAACCCAATCGCAACAACAATTGGCCCAAACACTTAATGTGACCCGAGGAGCAATTTGCCAATGTTTAAAAGCCTTGGGAAAGATCCAAAAGTATGGAAAATGGGTACCACACCAAATGAACGAGAGACCTAACCTAACCTAACCTAACCTTTGTGAAATGCTGCTTCAAAGGTTCGAAAGGAAATCTTTTCTGCATCGAATTGTCACGGGGGACGAAAAATGGATTTATTTTGAGAACCTGAAGCGGAAAAAATCATGGCTTTCACCTGGTGAGGCCGGCCCATCGACTCCAAGGCCAAATCGCTTTGGCCTTAAGACAATGGTCTGTGTTTGGTGGGACCAGTGTGGTGTGGTGTACTTCGAGTTATTAAAACCTGGTGAGACGGTGAATACGGATCGCTACCGACAAAAAATTATCAATTTGAATCATGCGTTAATTGAAAAACGGCCAGAATGGGCCCGAAGACATGGCAAAGTTATCCTACAACATGACAAAGCACCGCCTCATATAGCTAAAGTAGTGAAGAACACTCTCAAAGCATTGAATTGGGAAATATTATCGCACCCACCGTACTCTCTAGACCTTGCCCCGTTCGACTATCACCTTATCGTATCGATGGCACACTCACTCCCAGAGCAGCACTTCGCCAATTTTGAAAAAGTCGAAAAATGGCTCGTCGAATGGTTTGCCTCGAAAGAAATTTTTTTTTTTGGAATGGTATCCATGATTTGTCTCAAAGATGGGCAAAATGTGTAGAATCCGATGGTCAATACTTTGAATAAAAATTTTTTGAGATTCCCTTGAGAATTAAGCGTTTTCTTTATTGAAAAAAACGGCAAACTTCAACTAACACCCCTGGTAAGTACCTCACAGAATGGAGAATTCATTATCACATTTGGTTTCTCAATAAATCGGTTTCACCGGTAATAAATCATTTTAGGCACCACAAAAATTGAAATTGAGTGGGGGTAAACAGAATCATATAATTATATAATTGAAAATACACTTTGTATATACCACTTTACTTAAAATATATAAATATTTCTACATGTTTCGATAGCAATGCTATCATCTTCAGGAATAAATGAATACTAAAAAATGATTTCCAAGGAAGTATAGAAAAAAAAATAATAATTTTTTTTTTTTTTTTTCTTTAAATTATTTTTTAGTATTCATTTATTCCTGAAGATGATAGCATTGCTATCGAAACATGTAGAAATATTTATATATTTTAAGTAAAGTGGTATATACAAAGTGTATTTTCAATTATATAATTAATTAATTAATGATGCCACAAAGTTATCAAGCATTTGAAGAAATTATAAAAGAATCATATAAATAAGTCGTCTCAACGTGGCCTAACCTAAGCACAGTTAAAAAATGGTCGTGAACGCCGAAACAGCAGTCACAATAATAAATAATAATGCCACAAAGTTATCAAGCATTTGAAGAAATTATAAAAGAATCATATAAATAAGTCGTCTCAACGTGGCCTAACCTAAGCACAGTTAAAAAATGGTCGTGAACGCCGAAACAGCAGTCACAATAATAAACAAATTAAAAACTTGCAGAACTTAATAACATTATTAAAATTTCATTAATATTAAATTTTTTAAAAAAAATTAATTAAATGGAGTTCTACGAATAAAACACAAAAA
The DNA here is from genome assembly GCA_022606495.2 of Halesus radiatus. Taxonomy (NCBI): domain Eukaryota; kingdom Metazoa; phylum Arthropoda; class Insecta; order Trichoptera; family Limnephilidae; genus Halesus; species Halesus radiatus. Next base: position 2,573 of record JAHDVE020011868.1, read on the forward strand.
CAATGAATACATACATAATATTAATATATCATTAACATGTAGAATATAATACATACATATGTATGTATATTAATCCTCAAAGTGATCAGAGGCATACAAATATGTATCTGTGTTTCTTTGTTATCTGTATTCAGAGCTGTGATGTATCATATACAAATTCGTCCTACTGTTTTTCAATATCAGGTTATGTTCTAATTTTTGTAAATGGTAACATTTTTTATCACACATAAACACGTTCCATTGTTGTGAATATTATCACTGACAACAAGGGTAACAATGATTACATCATTTATTTTTAAACGTAAATATGTTAATTGTAAATCTCTAATCCTAACCCCTAGTTGTTGGTGACACAACAATATTAGGCGTGCTGTCCATAAAGGCTAAAAAGCTGTGCCTACCCTAAGAAAAACGAAGCATTAAAAGACACTAAAATATTGTTTGTTAAAATGGATTTTTTCACGAATTTTACAAAAATCAGCGAAAGATAATAGAATTACCATTTTCAAATATTTAATGCGCAATTCACACCCGAACATAAAAACCTACACGCGGCATACCTTTAGCCATAGAGCAATGCACGCCACTGAACAATAATGTAATAAGACCCACCTGTTCATAAATATGTGTGTCACTAGTTTTAAATCACTAGTTATAAGTCTTAGTTGTAAGCCACTAGCTCAATTAGTTAATTTCTAGATCACTAGTTATAAATCTTAGCTGTAAGCCATTAGTAATAACTCTTAGATAAATTATGTTGTAAAGCACCCTTGACGCAATTTTCCCATGAAAACGGCCCTATAGAAATAATCCAATTATTATTAATAGTGCGTAAATGCGTCACCTGGTCATTAAACTAGCTTCTAAAACAACTCTAATTATTCATATTTTAGGTGTTCCTCAGCAATACATTCATAAATGTTTTGTTGATAAATCAGGAAAAAAAGTTAATATATATATATGGAGATGCTGTGTGGAGGGTCTCTTAGAGAATAGAAAGGAGTGAACCTGGGTCTTGAAGAGACCCATGTTGTAGGAGGGAGGAAACACAGAGGCCGGCAGATCATTCCACAGCCGACCTGTTGAACACAAGAACGAGTCGTAGAAGCGATCCGTTCTCATGAGAAATGTCAACCGTGTACAAATGTTTGGTGCGCGTTTGGCGTGTTTCCTGACTGCACCAGTGACGAAGGGATCAATGACACTAGTTCCTAGAAGCATCTTCCATTAAAATACCGGTAGAACAAGGACAGCATTCCCACCTGACGTCTATGCTCCAAAGATTACAATCCGTTTGTTAAAATAGGCAAATCTATCAAAAGGACATGCGCCTGTTAGGGCACAGAGTGAAGGGCTTTTTTCAGATATTTTGGGGCTCCCGACCAGAGGTGGCTGCCAAATTCTATTTGCGATTTGTACAGTGTCAGCAGTTGTGTACTATTTATTAGTAATATTTAATAGTAATATCAAAAACTATTTTTTACTATTCGATTTATTATTCAGATTTATGATTAAACTGATGACCCAGGTTTAAATTACGGTATATAATCAATATTTTACAACAATGTTACGATCTTATCATGAACTTGAGAATCTGATAATAAAACACTTAAGAATAAGCATTGGATTTTCAGTTGTATTTTGCCCTCTTGAAACGAAGCCCTAACAATGCTGAATGTGCAAATTGACAACCTTTTATAAGAGCTGTTTAAAGCTGCAGAATATATTTGTCTAATTAAATAAATAGGAGTTTATGCAAATGATCAAAAACAGTATTATATTTTTTGCTTTCAATAACAACAAAAATGTAGACATGAAACTTTAAGCAGCTCTTGTGGAAAGAAACCGATTTGCACATCTGCCACTCTTGATTGGGACAGTCGAAATGCTTATTGAATTAAATTTCATACCACTGTTATTCAACAACTGATCATGTTACTCATATCTGCAATATGCAGCAAAAAAAAAACAAACTTTTTAAATAAATATGAATTCATGACATTCCAACATACTTTCATTTGTGTACAAATAGTATTAGCATATTTCAAGTGTCAGTGCAATTACAAATTAGGGTAACAGAGAAGAAATTTTGACAATGTTCCAACACTTACGTATGTTAATTTGGCGACGGCATTCGCCTTAACAGCTAGATTGTCTTGTCGCAGTTCAATCTTTATCTCCTCCATACATTGCGCTATATACTTTGCCTGTAAAAACAATGGATCAAACAATATTGCATGAATGTTTACTCAAAAAATATCGCGATTTATGTCATGTCAAAAAGGAAAAAGCTTAATAATATCTTAGAAATGATATCCATGATACGTAAATTCCGTTTTTCATGCGTATCACCGTTATATTTACCTCATTTTCTTTATTATTCCTAATTCCTCTGACTAAGTCTGTCAGATTTTTGTCGAAAAGCCTCTCCAAATTGCCTTTAACTTTCTTGAGAGCCATTTTTGTATGTTTCTTTATGTGTCCGCCTCTATTTTGGTTAGTTTTATCGCGAATTAAATTTGTATTTTGACATTTGTGTACCTCGTAATTAATTTAGGCTAACTAACAGGCGAACTGTCAAGCGGCGACAGAACTCCATTTTCTTGTAATGTTGGCGTTTTCTTCTGTCAGTGTGCAGAGCCTGCTGAAGTTGGCCAACCTGAATGATGCAATGGTGGAGAATTCAAAATTTAAAATGGGGTTACAATAACCCGTTTTCTGAAGCACTCAAACTCAAAGAGGTGAGCTCAGGTTTTATAAAATTTCTGCATATCTGTCTGTAGTTTCTAGGATGATTGTACTATTTTCAGCTTGCAGTGTGACTTTCAAAATCTACAATTTACTGCAATTTACAATGTTACTGTGGAGGAATAAACTATACTGCTCAAGTTACACAAGATTTTTTAAAAATGGAATTAAGTATGAAATTGAATTTTGCTTGATGTAGCTTATAGAGCTTTTTTATTCTTAGAAACCTTTTTTAAAATGTAATATCTGGGGGCCAAGTCTGTATCTTGCGCATTAGCTAATGCAAGTTAAATTGATCCATAAACAACACATTTTGACAGTTGGTAGACCATATAGTGCAAACAAGTTAAGTTTGCGTGTACGTTAAGAGAGAAATCCCTTACACAAATGCAAGAGACCACACTACGTTTATGAAAACTGTAAAAATGTGTTGTTTATTGTCGATTTAACTTGTGTTAGCTAAAGCAAAAGATATATAATTGGCCCAATGACACCTTATGACCCTTCTACACTGGTGGTGGGCAAAGCGGCTCGGTTTAGTGAGCCGGATTACTAAATCAGCTCTTTGTAGTGTACCGGTTCGGTGATCCGGCTCGATCGAACGACGGTTCGTATACCACGCACCATGCCCTCTCCCTCGCTCCCTTGGCCCTCCTAAAGACGTCCTTAAGACGCTCTTACATGATACTTTTTCGTCAAGTTTTCATGTGGATTGTCTTTACAGAGAGCTGATTTAGTGATCTGGCTCACTAAACCAAGCCGCTTCGCCCACCACTATTCTACACAACTGGTTTGCCCAATACTAACTAAAGCCATCACGTCAAAAGGTTCGACCATCCAGCCGTCCTTTCCTAAAGTTGGTAAGCTTGACTTTAGGAAAGGACGACCAGACCAGTTAGTATCGGGCAAACCAGTTGTGTGGAAGGCTCTATACTGAGATATGAATTTTGGGACGATGGCCACAATTCGTCGCCCACAACACAAGCAGGCGTATCTCATATTTAGAAACTTTCCAAGAGAAACATAACTGTTTTTTGAGAGATACTTATACATTTTATTACATGTTCCGCTAATAGGGTAAAGAAAAATGGTTAATTAAAACCCCACTAGCAAGACACGTTATAAAATGTGTAAGAATATAACAAAAAAAAAGTTTTGTGGCCCTCCTGGATATTTGCTAATATGAGATACGCCTGTTTGTGTTGTGGGTGATGAATTGTCAATTTGCATGGCCCCCCAGGATCTCTCCAGCACCCATGTTGAGTATCATGTATCACTGGTCTATAAGTTGTTTACACAGAGTTTACCCTATCAGTATCGCCCTGAAGTACCACCATTCAGAATCGATAAGTTGCTTGAAATGGCTTTAGAATCTGAATAGCCAGATACTTTCCTACCTTCTTCCCCATTTCCTTCCCCTCCCCGATACCATCAGCCTCACAACATACACCAATTGGGTTTCCCAGTCTCAGTAGCTTCAGACGGTTGGGAGCATTTGAAACAATTGTACAGTGCTTATGTAAAAATTTAAATAATAACTTTACTTTGAAATTCTTCATATGGCAGAGATTATAGTGGAGTGCTGAGGTTATTCAGCCAGTCGGGGGTATCGTAAATCACTTAATTCAACAGAGATGTGCCTCTGGGAAACTGGTGGAGTGTTTCTATATGTTCCACAGAGCAAACAATACATAGAGATTCCCTAACACGCAAGGCTAAGAAATCAAAATAAGGGGGGCAAGCCAAGCGTGCCGCCAATTTGAGTATAACAGTGAATAAGTAAAAAGGTTCAGCTCATTGACAAAAATCGAATATTTTGTAGAGTATTCAGTTTGACCCTTTTTATATAGATGGTGGATGGCGATTAACTAAGCTGGTGCCAAAATGGGTGTTACATGACCTTTACCTCCAGCTGTCGAAATCGTACTTAGGGCAAGACTTGTTCTGTAGTTCAAATTTATCCGCATTCACACAATTCAAAATCCTTAAGGCCCTATTTGTGCGCCATATATCCACAGCACTGGATGCAGTTTAGTAAGGCCCACTTCTTTCGAGGGAGAGAGAACCCGGGAAGCACACATTTTTTAACAGGAAAGGGTTTGTAATAAAACAAAGTCCACTTTTGAAGTAATTTTATTAGCAATAAGCATTTGTTTACCCTCCAATAATGTCATCGGCGATCACACAAGGCGTTGTTTGCAATAAAATATGCAAAACAGTCGTGACCATAAACCTATTCGTACATAACACAATATGTATCTATGTAGCAAATAACAATCACCTTCATGAGAAACCTCTGAAGGAACTCAACCCAAAATCTTCTGGACCCAAACAAGCCCGAAGGGAGACTTCAAAAGAGCTTTCCGGTTTAAATATCTAGAGAAATTTCTGGTTTCACAAAATCTCAGTTCAATTACATTCATAATCTATTTATTTACATTGGTAAATTTGTGAGAAGTACGGATATTTCAACTTTAGAGAAAGAAGATACATATTTTAATAAAATACGGGTTCATATAATAAATTTTATACATATAAGATACAAGTCCACCATTGATATTACTTAGTATTCGATTTCCGCAAATTTTAAGTATGCATGAAAACAATTGAAAAATAATTGTTCTATTTTCAATTGTAAATTTTCGAAAATTAATCTATGGATATAATTTATTAGTTCAATTTCTTTTCAATAGATGTCAATGATTTAAATTTTTTTAATCAATGTGGTTCATTTTATACAGCTGGCAACACAATATGTGTATGACCAAGTACCTACCATCGCAAGGAACAAGAACTGCATACCGTGGCTCTTCAACTTTTTTTTTTATTCGATAAATAAAAAATAAAACAAATAATAATCATTCAATTTATTTTGCTTTAATAGTTGGCAAAATATTCTTGAAGATATTGCTTTCATATTATGTATAAGAGTTTTGCTTTTTATGGATATTTCTTGGCCACACTCGGAAATGGGGGGAGTTAGATATTCTGTTGTGTGCAAAATATGCTATGTGCGAATGTGAAAAATTGTATAGAAGTTTTATCAAAAGATTGAAAAATCAAGCGTACATAGCATGTTTTGCATTACAACCAACAATAAACAGTTACTATGTGATGATCTATTCAAGTTATAATTATGAATAAGGTAACAATATGGAGGGATATTAAAAATGTAATGATTTTATAAATATAATACATTCAGAGTAAAGAGACAATTTGAAGCTACGTGAAACCTATATATTACGTATTGATAACAAACTTAACACTTTTATAATTTGGATCAAAATTAATAAATATTTTGATTAAACAACTAAATTTATTTAAAATATCAACCGGCTTCAAAAGAACCCTTCTTTTGTCGTCTTTCCAAAACTGATCAGACAGTTTAAATAAGTTTATTAGTTTAAAAAAAATAATTTGCTTAATTCAATTTAATTATTTCTACAAACAAATAATTTAATATTATCACGAAAGGGTCTAAGGTGCAGAAGTGAATTTTTATATTAATATCCTAACAGTAAAGACTAAATTATTAATAGAACCATTCAATTTCCTAAAATATGTCTACAATGTACATGAGATAAATAATACAGTATGTACGATCACGATTAAAAAAATTATAATAATAATATATTCCGAGAATGCGTTCTTTTGGTTGATCAATTGAAATGTAAATACCATCGATCAAGAATCTATAGATCGACCATCACATAATAAGATTGACGATCTCAATAGTGTCGAGATAGGTGAACTATTTCCTTAGATTTCTGATGCCACCGTATTTAGAAGAAATGTGACACCAGCAAAACTGACCCAGCCGCTGTTGAAACAATTAACTGAAGTGTGTTGTTGCATGTTACTGCAAATGTGTTGTAAGATTACTGTAGGTTATTTTAGGTGACTGTAAGGCTATTCTATAGATCTATATCAATGGTAATAATTTACTAAAAAATACATTACATTATTTAAGCGCTGCAATAAATAAGGTACGTCTAGATAGAATTAGAGTGAAACAAAACAATAACATAATACCCACATTAATCAATAACAATAATAATTTAGACATGAAGAGATGGACTGGGAGAGAAGAAAAAAAAACTAAACAACTATAATATCGCAACGCAGAAAGCTTACGTAGACCCAGTGACACCATTGTTACGAGTAGTTGCATCTGAAGTTACACAGCCTAAAACGCTGTCCAACCTCCGTTAGGCGTAAAACATCGACACAATCCAGGAAATAAAGATATTCCTGACTAATAAATTGACGTTAATTGGTTACATCAAACCGCATTTGACAAATATTTAAGAACCAATTTTTTATTCAACCTCCGAAGCGAGGTTAGGTTAGCAAAAATCATCGATATCAATTGACAGGTGTGTCAACTGTCAACAGATGTTAATTGAATGCCGAATGATGATTGCATAAATGTCGAATAACCAGGTAATACTCCAACCATCGAGAGCTTGCTGACAGTGAAATCAGGAACTACAGGAAGTCAATGGGCATTTTTAATACTTTAAATATAAAATATTCCGTAGTTCTCGATTTCGTTGCTCACAAGATACTGGTGGCACAGAATTATATGTCTGCAGCATTTGTGTGAGATGGAAACTTTGATTGACGTAGGATATCATGGAACTTTCCACAGTGCGGTACTACAGCATTCGTCGGTGCGTCGTTTACGCATATTTGGGGATCTCGAACTTGACGTCGAGGTGGGCGGCCTTGGCGAGCGTGATGATGTCGGACAGCTGAACGGCGAGGGTGGCGGCCTCGTCCAGGTCGTCACGGGGCAGGATGCGCAGGCCGGAATCGGCAATCAGCTTCTTGGCCTCGTTCACCATGGTTCCCTGAGGAGAGATACACACGTAATAAATAAGTTTTTTCTAATTTTTGTAATAGATCGGAGTTGTAGGAAAATGCTACAACACACTATGCAGATATAAACCGATAGAAATGTATTGTGGGCCTGTCTATGTGCCCTAAGTAAGCTCAATTGTATCTTATTTCTGTGAAGATAATCAAACACATTAAAATTCTTCTATGAACAAATAATACAGTGAAACTATCTTATAAGGTTTTCCAAGGGACTGAAAAAATAAAACTTCTCAATTGTGAAAAATTCTTAAGTTGGAACTTCTTAAGAGAGTTTCACTGTACATATCATTGTACTTTACGATGCCAGGAGCACTGAAATATATAAATAGAGTCGACGTTCCTTTCAAAATCAGTGTAAAATTTTGATCCGCGTGTGAAGTAGGAAGGGGGGTGAGGTCATAGAGATATACAAATGGAGTAAAACACATCAGCGTTTAAAATATGGGCAACTAAAATGAGGCCCATTAGCATCTTATAGATAACAAAGACATCAGTGATTCAGTCGATTACAAGCGTTAGCCGGGTCTCCAGTGATAACTGCAAAATGTCTACATGACTAGACATGTCGTTTTGGAAAATCGACCGAAACCCATGATATCTCTATGATGCCAATTGGCCACATATTGTCGCCCATATTTCAAATGTTGATGTTTACTCCATTTGTATACCTCAATGCCTAGGAATCAGTTTTTTTCCAAATCGATATAGTTCACACTTCTAGAGAAAATCTGTTCTTTGGCTGCACTATTATATTATTATTATTTCCTTTTTTTAATAATAATAATGATTGAACCATTTCTATAGCGCCGCTTTTGTGAGAAATCACCTCAGGGGCGCTGTACAAATATTACTTCCTATTCTTATATTACGTCTATTCTATGAATTTATTATTATAATAATTTTATTTTTTATTTTACATTTATTTTCTCTTTTTGGGCAGGCTATCATTACACATTATTTATAGACCATATAAAGAGGTGCAGTTAAATTATCAAAACTAAATTTAATGTTAAATTGGAAAAAAAATAAGCTAACTGTATTTATTCCTTACGATATATTGCAAAACGCTAATACAAATGATAGAGTGATTGTTTCCATTATATTCAAGAGTGTATTTAAGCTAAGACAAAGAATTATTTTCCATATTTTTTAGGATAAATAACACAGAATACTCTTAAAAGGGTGGAGCGGCGGGGGAGGATGGTGGCCGGTGGGATTGATCCAGAGGACCCTTAAAATCTTCTTTGTCTTGGTGACGCCCCTGGGCGGCGTGACGGGACGGTTGGTGTTGGTCTGCACGTACGCCAGGCGCTTGTCAGCCGGCTTCAGGATCCGGAAGGAGCACTTCAGCGTGTCGTCCACTGACATCATTGCTCCCGCATTATCGAATTCCCCACAGTACCAGTTGCTTCGTGGCAAAGAACTCACACCCGTCCTCTACCACCTGATGCACCCGGCAGATCAGGTCAAAGTCGTGCTTGTTGAGGAACTTGGCCACTATCTCAATGACGAAGATAAAGGCTCGTTCTCGCCCCAGCTGGCGGTGTCCTTGTTGGGGTCCCAGCAGCCCACTTCCCGGTTTTATACAATATTTTTTACAACCACCGTAGCCCGAATAACCCGACTAATTTTGGCACTTCACTAGTACATGTGTTAAGGGCCTTCGACCGACCGCCAGATGTGACCGATGTCCGTTGCGTTAATTCGGCAGAACGAAGCAGATTTCAACTCAAAATATTTGAAATATTTGGGTTTTTTATTATAAACTTGATTTAAGCTCGAAACGACAGCACTAAAATTATGTAATTTTTATAAAAAGAACCTAAACATTATTGCGGTTATTTTATGCTATTTTTACACCGGGAAAATTAATAAATTCCCAATACTTCCAAGATAAATCAGGAGCGACTATAAAACGCAACTGGCAGCCACGAGGGCGCCTAGACTATGAAAGAAACATTCCTGGGTTACGAATAACCTGACAATATTTGAAAATCTGTTACTATCATCACAGTAAGCGGAAAATGTTGCATGTGTCGTAATGGAGGACTTGAACCAGCCAAGGAATTGAACTCACGACGCCTGGGTGGGAACCCAACGAGCTACCAACTCAGCCACTGACCAGTCAATTGCATATTGTTTTTGTTATTTAAACAATTCGGTAAATCAAATAATATTTTAAAAGTCAGCAATAAACAAGGAGTTCGTCTGATTAAGAATCCGTTGTTAACAGACCAATTGCCATCTCTGATTTACAGACCCAACATAGGTATGCTGAGTGTGTTCTACAGGTATTTCAATGAAGCCTGCTCAAAGGAGCTAGCAGCATTGATCCAATGCGAGCTGGTTCACATGTGTGAAACTTTAAATTCACGAGTGGAACACCCATTTTACAGTTGATGTCGCTCCTTGAGAATGGAGTATTGTATTCAACCCGGTTTCTTATAAGAAGACAGTACAGTTTTTGTTTAGCCTGACAGGCGTGTTCTGTTACAACTTGTATTATTAAAGAACTGTTATTTCAGGTATCATTTTTTATGGTGCATACCTGGAGACGGCAGATGATGGGGATCTTGAGGTTAAGTTCCTTGGTGGCCTGAATGATACCCTCAGCAATGACGTCGCAGCGCATGATTCCTCCAAAAATGTTCACGAGGATTGCCTGCACCTTGGGATCGGAGCTGATGATCTTGAAGGCTTCCTGGAATGGAAAAAAAAAGATAGATTAAATGAAATAACATGCAATAAAATACAGCAGATATAGCAATATGGACACCTAAAGTTAGGTTAACCATTTGTAACTTTAGTATGTATTTAGATTTTAGTATAGTCACTAGTTATATATCGCTACCTATAAGTCATAGACGTAAGTCACCAGTTATGAGTTACAGTAGTGAGTTGCTAGCTATAAGTCTTAATTGTAAGTCATTAATTATAAATCTTAGTTATAAGGCACTAGTAATAAATCTTAGCTGGAAGTTATTAGTTATAAGTTATAGGTTAAATAAATTAGTTGGAAAATGCCCGTGACGTCATTTTCTCACGAAAACGGCGCTATAGAAGAAAGCCAACCATTATTATTATAGATTAATTTTGGCTAATCGGAGTTTTAATTGTCAAAGAGACATCTACATAGATTCAAAATGGTATTTTGCAGATTGGATTGAAGGTGCCGCAATCTTTGGGTCCAAATTTAATGTTTTATGATAAGAACTTAAGACATAATTTTTAACTTAGAAGCAGATGAAAAAAATAACAAAAATATCACTAGTTATATGACATATATCGTGCCCAACTTTTAATGTAAAAACTTTCTGGCGTTCAAAACCGACAGGTCTACTCACATATACAGCCTTGGTAGAAGCGCCGCCACCGACGTCCAAGAAGTTGGCGGGCTTGCCGCCGTGCAGCGAGATGATGTCCATGGTGGCCATGGCGAGCCCGGCGCCATTGACCATGCAGCCGATGCTGCCATCCAGCGCGATGTAGTTGAGGTCGAACTCGGCCGCGTTCACCTCCTTGGGGTCCTCCTGCGTGGTGTCTCGCAGCGCAAACAGCTCCTTCTGACGGAACTCCGCATTGTCGTCGAAGCGGATCTTGGCATCCAGACCGAAGACTAAAGAAAATGTTAATCCAGAATAAGTAATGAATACTCGGAAACAAATTGTGTTAGAAGACATGTATTAAACCAAGTTAATCAAATTAATAGTGGGACCACCGAGCAAATAATACATAGAGATGCACTAACACGCAAGGCGAAGTAACCAAAATAAGGAGGGCAAGCTAAGCGTGCCGCCAATTCGAGTATAACAGCGAATAAGTAAAAACTGAATATTTTGTTAAAGAATTTAGTTTGACCCTTTTATAAATGTTTTATAATTTGCTTACCGCAGTCAAAATCATGCGAAACAAACGTGGACGGCAGTAAACTAAGCTGGTGCCAAAATGGGTGTCACATGACTTTTGCCTCCAGTTCAGAAATGGTATGGCAAATCTATTCATTATGACTCAGTGGTAGGATCAAAAATACTGTGGTTCCCTTTTAAATAGATCCCAAATGAAAATTCTGCTTTGTGAGGTTGTTAAAAAGTAAGAGGCAAAAGACAGTTAAATATTACGTAAATATTCTATTATTCATTTAAAAATCATCACTCTTCACTTTTGCTTGTGTACAGAAGAGGAGTGAACATTATTATGAAATGTTAAAGATATGTTTTGTAAATAGTAGATATATTATTATATGAAACATATGTAAGAGTGAAAGGGGTATTATTATTATTAAGCAATTATTAATTAACTTTCACTGTTTCGGATTTTATGAAATTGTAGAATTGCAGATAAATTAGAGGGGTCCTTTAACTCACACTCTCCGGTCTTGGCGTCCTCTGCGTAGGGGTTGATCTCCACCAGGAGAGCGTCCTTCTTCACAAACAGGTCATACATCTTAATCAGCATCTCGGCTGTCTGCTCCTTCTGCTCTCCCAGGCCAACCTGCAATTCAATTAACAAATTATCGGAAGGTGAAATACAGAAACACGATAAAAACAAATGGTCTTATACTGAACTCTATCTTCGATGTGAATTCAAACATACATATTTAAATAATAACAGCTTTACTACTAAGATTTGCCTGAGTTTTAACATACCTATTTCCTTTTTTATTATTGAAATTAATTAAAACTATAAACCATGCAGCTATAGTTGGCGATGCAGAAATCAGTTAGTTATTATTTGCCGATAACATTGCGAGGCTAACAACATCTCAGGAGGGGCTACAAGAGTGGATCAACCGCTTCAATGAAGAGTGCACGGTGGCAGGAATGAGGATGAGCACCGCAAAAACAAAAGTTATAGTTATAGGAAGAGACCAAAACTCACTGTAATATCTCCGCTAGCAGGGTACAGTTGAAACAGGTTGACCAATTTAGATACCTTGGGGTTGAATTCCCAAGCGATGACTAGTAAGACGGAGAAATTTACCGTAGGATAGGTGCGGCAAGCGGTGTGCTGCGTCCTCTTTACAGTGATAAGGAAAGCTGAACTAAGTATTAAGACAAAGTTGGCAGTGATCTGTGTATCGCCCCATGCTTACTCATGGTCATCAGATCTAAATGTTGAACAAGCGAACACGTTCCAGGATCCAAGCTGCCGAAATGAGATTTTTGAGAGGAGTGGCAAAAGTAACAAAATGGGATCGAAGAAGCTCGATGATCCGGGAGGAGCTAAACATCGAACTACTGTTACTCTTCATAGAAAAGTCCCAACTGTATTTTCTGCTGATCGAATTCAGCAGAAAATTCTGACTGCTATTCCAAATGGAAGACGTGCAAGGAGGGGCTGGACCTACTATGGGCGGATGCCGTTGACGTAGCACATGACAGGGACGCCTGGAAGTGCCTTGTCGATGTGATGGATCCCCGACCCGAGTAGGACAAGGGCAAGAAGACGTATGTATGTATGAAGTGTATTAGGAAGTGAAAGATAGAAAATACACAAATACGTCTTCTCCTGAACTCATTTCAGTGCGAATTTAAACATATTTCAACACTATTTTTTGATAAATAGGGTGCATTATAATATTAGAGTGGAAGACATTCTCACGCTGTCTACATTAACTATGGAATAGATTTCGATGGCCCCGTATTAATCTTTAACAATTCCGAAAAATCATAAATTACAATATGGGTATCAAAGGATTCGCAAGAAGAAGCTCTTATCAGTTATAAATCAAAACAAAAACAAAAAAAATGTTTGACTCCTCGAGAGTTGAAAAACCAGTTTGGAAATCTTCCAGCATTCAAATGTACCCAGTTTTATACAAATCTATTTCGAATTGTTTTCATTTAAAACTAACTAAAGTAAAACCCCTATTTTACGTTTTTCAAGGGACTGGAAAAAAAACAACTTAAATGGAGGGAAAATGTAAATCGGGGGAAATGAAAAAAACAACTTTTTTTTAAAAATAATCTTTGTTAATTTTTTTGGTTTGTATTATTTTTATTTAAAAAAAATCATGCAGGTAGATTAGTTGAGTATTGAAAAAATATTTCATATATTATTAAAAAAATCATGTAGATTAGTTTGTTTAATTTTTTTTTCTCTAATTCTTTTTCAATTGTATATATACATTTAAAAGTTTCGTTTTGAACGCCACCAATGCTCGAAAAATAGGTTTTAAAACCCTCAATGTACTTGGTTGCTTCTTCTTTTGTTGGGATCACTATCTCTTCTTCATCAGATGACACTTCTTCAGGTACTGGTACTATAATCCACCAAGTCTGATGTCATCACGTTGGAGTCAAGGTTTATATAGTCCTCCAAGGGTAGATCTGAAATCCTTTCCCACCTGTCGATAATATTGTACTCTGTATTTCCTTCCATCGCTACCTCCTGATCCTTGTTGATGCCAGCTTTCCGGAAACAATTTTTTATAGTTATCTCTGTGATTTCACCCCATCCCTTAACAATGCAATGCATTGCATCTAAAATAGAGACCTTCAATTTTTGGGGGTCCGCACCTCGTTCCAATTCAGACAATAACTTATTTATCAAGTTTCTTCGGTAGTGGTGGTTAAATGCACCGATTATCCCTAAATCCAGGGGTTGTAGTTCACTCGTACAGTTAGGTGGAAAAAATGCCAACTTAACGTTCCTCAGTGTCAGGTTCGTGTGGTGACCAGGGCACCTATCAAGGAATAACAATATTTTTCGATTCTTTACTCCCATCGAAGCGTCTAATGCAGTAAGCTGCTTTTCGAATAGGGTTGAAGTCATCCATGCCTTTTTGTTAGCTGCATACTTTGTTGGCAATGACCTCACATTTTTAAAGCAGCGGGGTTTTTCAGACTTCCCAATTACTAATGGCGGAAGCCTCTCACTGCCATCTGAATTGGTAATCAAAAGAACAGTGAGCCTCATCTTACTTAACTTTCCCCCGTGACAGGCCTCCCCCTTGAAGCAGAATGTCTTACACGGTAGTATGCTAAAGAACAGTCCAGTCTCATCCGCGTTGAAAATATCTCTGGGAGCATAGTCGGCAATCAATGTAGGAACATCTGTCTGCTTCCAATCTTCAGCAATATCCAAATCAACACTTCGTGATTCCCCGCAAACTGATCTGTAGACCACATTATGCCTCTTTTGAAACCGATCTATCCATCCATTTGATGCAGTAAACCCTTCAATATTCAGTCGATTGGCGATGTGTAGCGCCTTTTCACGAATGATTGGACCGCCGACGGGAACATTGCTTTCCCGCGCACTGACGAACCACTCTTTTAAAATCTCTTTCAGTTTTTCATATTTCGATGTTGTTATATATTTTCGTTTTTTCGCCATGAGACCACATTGAATGGCACTTTTTTCGATTGATTCCCAATTTTTTATGTGATAGGCATTCCCAAATCGCGCGCCAGCGAAACTCGAGAACCGACGTGTTTATCCACTTTTTCGAGAATGTTCCTTTTCTCTCGCACTGACAAAGCTTTTCTTTGTTGAGACATTGCAAAAAGGAAGAAAAGATTGTAATAAACTCGTAATAAACGAATAAATCAAATAAAAAACGTTAATACTGTGTGTAAGTGATGATCGCAAATAACTTCAAACAGAAAGACGCATCACAAATCGAGTTGAAAACCGAATAGGAAAATCGGAAAATCCAACTGGACAGATCAGATGTTATAACATTTTACAAATCGCTAAAATTGAAAGCTGTCGGCCAATCACGGCACGGCAGATAAAAATGTGACAACTGCGCCGGCGCATTGTCATGTGCGCATCCAATCACGGCCCAGATAGCTAAAATTGAAAGTGGGGTCGACGGCCGACCAATCACGGCACGACAGATAAACATGTGTCTTCTGCGCCGACTCATTGTCAAGCACGCGTAAATCACACATTTTGAATATTTTCGACGTAAATTGTGGGAAAAAAACGTAAAAATCGGGTAATAAATGTATTAAAATACATCGGGACTGAAATAATAACATGAAATTGGCGGGAAAACGTTAAATCCGGGGACGTAAAATACGGGTTTCACTGTATTTATTTTAGTTATTTATTAATTTATTCAAATGTATTTTTATATAATATTCGGAAAAAATGTGACCTTACTGGGGTATTCCTTTCTAGGGTCACATTGTACACGAGTTGTGTATGAATTAGGTTGTCAAATTTTTTTTGTAAGTATTTAAAGTGAATTGCATTGTCCTATGCACAAAAAGAAAGACTAATAAAATTTGACAGTTTTTGCATACATATTTTGACATATGCGAATATACTAAATATTGATTACCTCAAAACAACAGATTTTGACTTATTGCAGTTTACAGTTTTACTGGGCCATCGAATAACGAGAGATTTTTCAAATCCAAATAGTATTCAAAGTAAGCGAATGGAAACCGATGTTAGTTTCCTATATTCCGATAAATTTGAGTTAATCATCATTACTGACATTGAACGGTGAAATCTCAGTGTTAAAATACCACAGTTCAACAATTTCTTATCAGATGAATTTGTGCCGGTTGCACTTTGGCACTTTAGTAAAAAATAAAGAGAAAATAATATATTAATTATACACTTCTATAAATATTGTAGAAAATTAATTATTAAATAATATTTTATCTAACCAATTATTATGAAACGCGCAGTTGAAATGTCCTTGACTTTTTGCAAGAGATTTTACGCAGTAGTCATTTTTTATTACACTTGATAAATTATTTAGAACAAAACAATTGTACCATTTGACATGTAAGAACTTATGAATGCGTCTAACAATGTGATATTCTATTTAAAATACATACCAAGCGGTCTTAGGTGAATATATGATGTGAGACCATAGCTATTTGGTAGTGGCATTAGCATAGCTAGTTGTAGCTAGTTAGTCTTAGTTGTAAGTCACTAGTTATAAATCTTAGTTGTAAGTCATTAGTAATAAATCTTAGAGTTATTAGATACTAGCTGAAGTACTCGGCGTTACCCGGGGTTATGAATGGTTTGGTATAAAGTTTTGAGGTTGTGATGTGTTACCCCTACCCCTACCCAGTAATTTTCTTCTTATTTTGAACGTCAAACGTGCAAAATTTCATCAAGTACCAAAATGCTGCTTTAAGGGGTGGTTTTTTTTTAAATCTCATGTAGACAGCGACCTTCCCCTTGTTTCGAAGGTCAAGTGTGCAAAATTTCATCAAGCTCGGAATGAAACTGTAGATTTGTATACAAATTGTATACAAACACAAGCCGCCTGTCCGGGACATTCTTCTTTATTCTTTATATAATAGAAGAAGATAAGTTATAGATTAGATATAAGTTGTAAAGTGTCCTCTTTTATTTTTTATGTGATGCCACACAAGAGTGCCAGATGCTCCCAACTGTCTGGAGCCAGTGAGACTATGGCATCCCCAATTGGGGTATGTTATGAGGCTGAAGGTACTGAGGGGGGGAAGGAAGGTGGGGAAGTACCAGGCTATTCAGATCTAGTCACCAAACACAGCTTAAGCCACTTAAAGCGTCTTCCACTTTGAAATGAGTCACAAATATACTATATATATATTATTTTAAGCTAATAAATTGTGAAACACAATTTAATCAAATAAAATTTATTTGGGCATGCCGGGATTTGAACACACGACCTCCGGATTCGTAGCCAAGGATCGTCGTAACCACTCAACCATGGAAACCGTCAAAAGACGTCAAGGAGACACCCTTGAAATGACTTTTTCACGAAAACAGCGCTAAATAGGTAATCCATTTATTATTATTAGAATAATTTGTTGGTTGGTGGGATAGTGTGGCCAACACTTGGGATCAATCTCAGGCTATAAAGCGTCCTGGCGACGGTCAATACCAAATGTCATTGTGTTTATGTGATTGACAATTTCAATTGAAGTGCGATTGACGGAACTTCAATCGACCTGTCAATATTTTCACCCGGTTACTCTGTGGACGTCTACAGAAACAGTGCCCCCAATGTGTGAATACAGTGATAATCATTTGATTTCACTTTCCATAACTCTGGACAATAACGATGCAATTATAAGAAAAACAAAATGTCTTCTGCGTTATAACTGAATTCCGAAAGGTTCGATATATTCGTCATGTTTGCCGCCTGGCGAGAAACTGAACAAACGATTTTCAATGTGAAACAATCAATCCGCTGCGGCAATGGCGCTTGTCAATGCGCTCAATCGAAATATTCATCATTCCTCCGTCAATGAGAAGTTGCAATTGTCAATTGCTCTGCAAATGATCAATTGGTCTCATCCTCAGAGCAAATACTACATAGAGATGCCCTAACACGCAAGGGAAAAAACCAAAATAAGGGAGGCGAACTCAAGGTTTAAAGTAAAAAGGTTCGATTTGTTCACAAATACGGAAAATATTTAGTTTGACCCTTTTATAAATATTTCATAATTTGCTTACTGCAGTAAAAATCACACGAAACAAACATGGATGGCAGTGAACTAGGCTGGTACCAAAATGGGTGTCACGTGACCTTTGCCTCCAGCCATCGTAACGGTATGTTAAGCCAAGACTATTGGTCGCATCAATGAGGTAAATTGACATAAAAAAGTGTCAAAAAATTTACTCTAAGCCTGGTTAACCAGCTCCAATCCCGGGCTGTCTTTTTCCCCACCAACAGTGTAAAATGTAATCAAAATTTTCTCAAATAATAATCACATAGTATGTACTGTCAAGAGATAATGTTTGGAACCATTACCTTCTCTGCCACAAAGAGCGCTTGCTTCTTGGTAATGCCGGTGATGATGTCAATGGGCTCGTAGTAGATGGCCGTGGGGTTGTCCCGAGCCACATCTTCGATGTTCACTCCTCCCTCCGATGAGGCGATGATCACTGGACCCTGGTAACAACATCACAAAGTCGTTATCATTATATTTGTGCATTTGGAATGTTTTATATTTAACCAGTACGACATTGTTGACCTTCGAAAAGGCTAGAGTTACCTAGTAAGGTAAACACTGCAGAAAAAAACAAATAAACCAAAGTATGCTTACAAGATATTATTATTTTTTTTAGGTTGGCAATGGCAACCAGCGGAAGAGAGTGGAAAGCACCGACAGCTATGTTAATATGCTAATGTATCGCGAAAAAGAAGAAGAGAAATCCATTCAATGTCCTGCCTAAATAGGTAGAAAGTTCAGATATCTGGGGTGGAACGAGGAGACGTAGTCTATCCAAAGACAACACTAGTGAACTTTACATATTGTCAATACTGGGAATATGGTGAGACACAGAAAGCGAAGTTAAAAGAAAAAAGTTGAAATGCGGTAACAAGGCGTGACCATTTGACGAAAGACAACAACGAAGTGATTCTTAACCGTCGTCAATGGGAAAATACCTCGCATGTGTCAAAAATGTTAATTGTTCAAGAGGAACTAAAAACTGTTTTTTGAGAGTTACGGATCATTTTTAGCTTTTTGAACGCCGATCTTCCGCAAACTAACACTTCCGTAGTGTGCCGAGGGTAAATTTGTACACGACCGGCCTGAATTTATTTTCGTAATACTTTTTTTTTTGCAAAATGGTATTTTTCTAAATTGTATCGCCTTACAAGATAATACGTTTACATATTTATAAAAATTGTGTATATCTATCATTGGTAGTTTCCCTGGAATAGCTACTTATATTCAGAGAAACGATTTTTAACAGGTACAAAGTTTGCATATCCGATGGGTAATTTCGGCGAACTAAAATTTAAAATAAAAATCACCTCTGCAGTTTTAGATGCAACAATGTATGTTCTCAAATAAAATTTTATCATTATTTTTACCAATATTTAACTAATTTTCATAAAGTCTCAACCGTATTGTCCCGTCGATGATGATATATACAAAAACAAAAATAAAAAATAGGTAAAGTCGCATGCCTAGTTATTATTCACGCGAGATAAAGGAAGTAGAGGTAAAGGATTTTTTGCAAAAGTGACTTTAGTGGAATAGATCAAAAATTAATACACGGTTCTCCATTATGCAAATGAATCTGAAAGAAGCAAATATTTACACCGATAATTTAACAAATAAATATGGAAAGATTGACTGTGTATACTAACACTGAACGCTCGCTCCATCATGATGGCGAAGTAGAACTCCCTGCGGGGGAACTTCCTCTCCGTGACCATGACCTTCTGGCAGATGCGGCCAGCCTCTCCGGTCTGCTTCGTCACCAGGAGCTGGTTGATCATCTGCTGCGTTAGAGTCCCGGCTTCCTCAGGACTGGAGAAAATACACAAAACTAGTAAAACAGCTATTTTGCATTAGACGAGTGTGGCGTAATAATAAGTCCAGGTGATTGTCTTTGTTCATTAACAATGCTCACAATATAATACTAATTTAAATACATACAACTATAAATATAACATTAAGCAGGTGTGTGTTGCCATACAGGCACATAAGCACTGCCTACCCTACCTTACTCGCATTCAAATTAAAATAATACTAAAGTGTATAAAATTACTGGAAGAAATCAATTCTCACCTTCAAAAACATGCACGAAGTACCAACCACGAAACACAATGCTGCGTGTGACACACCGACCGTTCCATAGAACGTATCAAAGGGAGGAATTAGTATGCAAAATGATGTACACATCATATTCAAATTTTGACTCTATTCTATACATTCAAACGTGCATGTGTGTTCAATACATGTCGAGGGAGGACTTGTTTGTGTTAGAGTGAAGTACTGATTTTTGGCAATGTAGCAATCAGTGCCATCTGTTGGTACATCTGTTAATTAGAACAACTTTACTAACAAAGTAGTAATATCATGTTGGGTTTCTTTTAAATGATTATTTAGCGGAAAAAATATGGAAATTTCATATATCCAGTAATTGGCTTGTAATATGCATAAAGCGGTGATTTGTATATTTGACGTAGCTTAGGTTAGGTATCCCAACCAACAAGCCATTCTTAGCAAAAACATGCATAAAGAGTATTGTCTGGGCTAATTTTGTTTAATCTATTATATAAAGAAGAATGTCCCGGGCGGTGTTTGTTTGTTTTGTATACAATTCTACAGTTTTATTCCGAGCTTGATGAAATTTTGCACACTTGACTTTCGAGACTTTATTATTAAAAAAGAAACAAGATAAAGGTCACTGTCTACACGAAATTTCTAAAAACCACCCCTATCCCCCTTTTCCATCCCTTAAAGCAGAATTTTAGTACTTCTTGATGAAACATTGCACATTGGGCATGTGGGTGTGGGTGGGGGATAGGGTGTGGGTAAGGGTAAGGGGTAGGGGTAGGGGTAGGGGTAGGGGTAGGGGTAGGGGTACATTCATAACGCCGGGTATTTCAACTAGTATCAAATAATTGACTGCATTTCCTACTGCCTACCCTGATTACAAACTCTGTGCACGCCACTTATATTAAGTAATAATGCATATAAAAGGAGAACAAAAACCTAATCATGCGGATATCCATCAATATTCTGATTACCATAAACCAAACGTTATTGCAATATTCGCTTCTTATCACAAGGCTATCTTATTGACATAGTAAACATTTACATTTTATACATTAATCATCAATCTCAGCTGCAGTTACCAATGATATACATTGAAATATATTTAATATGGTAAAGAGTTATAATATAGTAAAATGTCAACATTTCACAGATACATGTTTACAAGACATTAGTAATATTAGTTAATGATTGGTTAGCATCTGCTGATGCACTCTTATCTAATTTCACAATAAGTCAATCCTATCTTCTCTCCAAATGAGAATCCAACGGTATTTTAAATTGATTTATATTTGTAGCAAGACGTGATCATATTTATAAAATTAACATTGGGAAGTGCTAAGCGTTAATAATCCATTTTGTTTGAAGAGTTTTAATCACTATGTACTTTCGTTACTTAATTTTATTACTGCCTAATTTTATTACTCCCACTACCCTCACCTAATAATGTCTAATTATTTTTGTAATTGTTTAATTTAAGTTAGTTTTAAGAATGCCAGTGAATGACACGAATGTGTTGAAACCGGCGGCGCAGTAATGAAATGAAGTAACAAAAGTACATAGTGATTAAAAATCTTCAAACAAAATGTCTAGAAATTGTTACATAGTTAATGCCCGAGAAATACTAAAATAATTCAGTTAAAAATGTTCACAGGAAGCATAGTTCTTAGTTTGGTCATCAGTTATAACTTGATTCGATGCTAAATAATAAAAAGAAATAAGGGAAATAGAACATAAAGCATTATATAACATACATGAAGAGAAGAAAAATTAAATAAAAATAAAGCATGTTATAACATTTGTAATGGGGTATAAAATATTAGATATAAAAAAAAGAAAATAAAGCAAGTTACAGTATTTCTAATAACATCACTATTTTCCATGGCGTGATAGAAGATGGCTGATTTGCTTTTCAAAATATGCGAGACTGTTTATAAAGTTGTCAACGAGGTTTGTTCAAAAGAAAAGTTGAATTTTGAATTATCGAATTTTTTTTTGTTATGTTGGTACACATATGTTTATCATATGTTAGCTTTATCAGCCATTTTGGATTAGTGGTTTGTTTTTGACAACTGGAAAGGTTAGTCACGTTTTTTTGTGTTCGATTTTTTACTTTTGAAAAAAATGGATCAGAGAATATGTATTAAATTTTGCGTTCAAAATGGAGTAAAGTGCTCCAACGCACTTAAAATGTTGACTGTGGCATTCGGCGAGTCTACTTTTTCTCAAAAAAGTATTTATAAGTGGTACAAGCTCTTTACAGAAGGCCGAGAAGATGCTAATGACGATGAGCATCCTGGAGTTGCAACCACTTCAACAAACGAAGAAAACATCGAAACAGTGAAGAAAATGGTTTTGGAAAATCGTTGAATCACTATTAGGGAAGTTGCAGAGGATGTTGGCATATCAATCGGCTCATGCCATGCAATTTTCTCGGATGTTTTGGAACAGAAGTGCTTCGAGGATTGGAAGAAGCACTGGCATAAGTGCATTATATCTGAGGTGCATAAATGCATTATATGTATCATAAGTGCATTATATCTTATCTTATATTATATCATATATGAATAAATAAATACTTTTCGAAAAAATTCGAAATTCACCTTTTCTTTTGAACAAACCTCGTATATCGTCACATTCTATATCCATTGTACGATCTACACATTGGAGACATTAGATTTATATAGGCATGGCATGGTTTTATGTGAATACTACTTAGACAATGAGTGGTTTCGAGCTTGTTATGAATATTTTTGTAACTAACTAACCATCACGCCGTTTCTCCGCAGGGGTAGGCAGAGAGGACGGACCGCCAAACAACTCGATCTTGGCATACACTTCTTGCTTCATTTACATTCATACAACGACTCATACATTCTCTTCTGTTATTCCGACCTCTGACATGGACTCAAGTATTTTATTCACTTGATTGTGCCATTTCTTCCTCGGGCATCCCCGGATTCTTCTTCCATTCACATTCACGTCATATATTCTTCTTACACTCCTTTCTTCGTTCATTCGCTCTACAAGCCCGAACCATCTAAGCGTCCCTTTCTTAATCTTACTCATTACGCTTACACCATTTTGTTTAAGTACATTAAGTCAGTAGACTGTCTTCTTTTTTCAAGGTAATAAAATGAAAGTATTGAAGTGGTTCCTCGTAAGATTGGAGTAAGGTATTTAACCCACATGCTGCCACTACTACTACTATTTGCAAGGAAGCGTTTCCTAGGAATGGATGCAAAAGGTGTTTTGTCCACGGAGATTTACATTTGTGTTGGTGATGAGGATTTCTTGAATACCGGGGGGCAACTATAATGTCTTAAATTAATGTCTAAAACTTTGGAAGTCTCAATCAAGTCACCCCTTTCTCTTATTTCTTTTAATGTTGGTAATTTTAATTCATCATGTCTATCTTCACAGTGCAGGTCTTTTAAAGATCTTGGTATTTTTGTGAATAGTCTTTGTACCCTCTCTATTAGATCTATTTCCTTCACAAAATATGGTATGGTTGATAAAAATATATTCATTTAGGTTTCATTAAAAACTTAAATTATCCAAGTAGTGTGTTAATAATTAACATGAGATTGTTGGAAGTCAAAATTCAGCATGAAATTACATCCGATGATGATGAAAGTTATAGAAAAAGAAACAGGTTATCCAAATATGAGGTAGGCTGAGTTAATTTCGGAATTCCAACTGCTCCCATCTATCCGGAGCCAGTGGGACTATGGCATCCCAACTTGGGGCATGTTGCCAGTGTGTGTGGGAGTGAAGGGAGTGGGAAAAGCAAATAGATGGGAAAGGGGAAGGTTAGGAAGTATTTGGCTATTCAGATCTGACCACCAAACACGACTAAAGTCATATTTCAAGCAACGTTTCGACTCTGAATGACCGCCCTTTGAATAAAAGAATTGCCATCTTTGGACGGGCGAGTTAGGAAATCTGGAGACATTTGATGGAGGTCTACCTTCAAAGCAGGATGCCAGAAGGTCTATGAAGAGAACGATGATGAAAGTTAAGAGTATTGGAATAAGACAGATTAGAAGTAGTACTTACGTGCTGACCATACGGACTCCTCCCTTTCCCCCTCCGGCCTTGAATTGCCCCTTGCCTCGCCCACCAGCTAGAACCTGTCAATATAAACAAACATAGCTTGATTAGTCATAGTGTTAATGTATGTAGTGCAAACATAAACTGACCTTATTCTACAATCTCTCCACCTCGACCATATGTATAGATTATAAAAACAAAAGGAGACATGGTATGGAAGCGTGTCAACTGTCGACAAGCTACGACCAAACTGAGAGGACCATCAAAGCAGTGGAGCTAATGAAAGTTATGCATTCGGTGTGAAGGTAGAAAAAAAGACGACACGCCGATGTGTGTAGATGCAATTTGCAGTAGGACGGGTGAACGATGTTGGCGAAATGCATTAAGAGGGCGGTTTCATAATAATAATGGTTCGTGATCCATCTCCCATTCTCCATGACTAGTAATGTGCACCCGGGAATATTCCCAACCTAATATAAATTCCCCAAAGCCGGGAATTTTTATTTTTTTATTAAGAAAGTTACTCTAAATGAGGTTGTCTCCTATTTATTTATTTTTTTAAATGAAAATGTATTTTATTTAAAGAGTTAATAGCGACAGTAAAAACTATTTTTCGATATTTCCAAAATGAAGTTATGAGCTTTCAAAGTGAACATGGGTAAAATGTATACAATTGTATCTCGTGACGTCACACGAGGCACAATTCATAACTCTAATGATAGTTCTGCAGTGCTGTCACGCCAGTCGTTGTATATACCGCGACATCGGGAGGCCGCAAAAATATTAACATTTTGGCGGCTTATATCATCACCACTATTTGGCATTTTCCAAAAATTCTAATATTTCAGTCCTCAGCAGTGGCGGCTCGTGACTTTTCAGTGAGTTAGTTGATAATGGATTCTCCATTCTGTGAGGTACTTACATTTGGAATCTTTTTTCCCACGCATTAATCGCAATCTAGATAGTGTCACGGATATATGATATTGTTAAAAATGACGGAAAGCAATAGGGTGGCATTAGCTCAGTAGATAAGAGCGCTAGTCCCGGATAGACCGAGAGTTCCCGGGTTCGAGTCCCAGATGTGACTGTTACCTTTTTATTTTCCGTTTCATATTTCATTTGAGATTTGTTAATATTATCTTCAAAGATTAAAAAAATATTACAATGGGGTTTATAAGCTTCGATTAGTTATTCCAATAAAAATTGAACATTCCCATAAAAATTCTGGAAAAAAAAAGTTTGGAAAATTCGAAGGAGTAACTTTTCCGAGGAAAGTGTGTTTATATCTAGACCGGTTAGTGGCTGAGTTGGCATCGCGTTTGGGTCTCACCCAGGCGTCGTGAATTCAATTCCTCGGCTGGGTAAGTCTTCCATTTACGACACAAGCAACATCTTCCGCTTACTGTGATGGTAGTAGAAGATTTTCAAATATTGTCAGGTTATTCGTAACCAGGGAATATTTGCCTTTCTTTAAAAAAATAAAAAAATATTTCATTCAAATAACTGCTAAGCAAAATTTTTTTTTTTTTCTAAAATTTCAAGTTTACAAAACGCAACAATGTCACATTGTATTACTAGACGTTCTGCTTGGTTCGCGAGCATCGTTCAACTGTTGAACGCAAAAGTCACCTCTCTGCACCACATACCTCCCCGAACCAAATGAAACACGGTTTCAAGTCTCTGTCTATAAAAGCTGACTTATTCTAGTTTATACATAATACCTAAAAAACAACAAGTGTTCATAACCATATTAACCCGTAAGCTGTGGATCGCATGCCTTGTCATTTTCGTTTTTGTTGGTGTATTTTGCAAAAACTAAATATGTGAAGTGAATGGCGTATTTGTAAACATCCCCAATGGAATTTTGGGTGACTTCCAAGAGTTTCCACAACAATAAGTGTGTAAAAACACTGATTTCATGATAGTCATATTGTTCGGGAAAATAATCCAGCACAGAGGTAAATAGTATGGGTCAATAATTAAGCAGCTTTAAAAAAAAACTATGTGTATTGGAAGATCACGCCAGATTGTGATGATCACCGAGGAGATTAATGCAATGCAGTCGCCTAGTTAGCAAAAGATATTTAGATTTTTATAACAGTGTTATTTTTACATTTCGACCCCTCGGAATAACAAGGATCCACCTGACAGCAATTTCATGCAATAATGGGCTCTGGAGAGAAGTACTTTAGAGTCCATTATCTCATAATTGCCACGTCAGATGGGACCATTTAATTTGAAGAAGTAGATTTGTCATGAAAGGAAAGTGTAATCTCATTGACTTTTGTAAAATGACCCTTTACATAAGGTTTTACTGTGATATTAGAATGGCAGAATAATAGTTGATATGATAGACTGTAATTGACAATGTATTCTCAGTGAAGAGAGACCGGACGACCGTGCATACTCTACATAGCTACAGTTGTCTCGCTTCATGCAATCTCTTTCATAAAAGTCTTTAGTTGTACCAAATACTCTTAAATGATAATACGTACAGCTCCTGACATTTAATAATAATAATGGGATGACTTGAATAGTGGTGTTTTCGTGAAATCACCTGAAGGGAGGGCGCTGTGATGGCAACATGCTACACTAGTTGAATTGAAACACTATTTCGTTATAAAACATTATAAGTACTATTTCGACAGCTGGGGGTAAAGGTCGTGTGACCCATTTTGGCACTGGCCTAGTTCGATGCCGTCCATGTTTGTTTTACGCAATTTTAACTGCGGTAAGCAATTTATAAAAAGGGTTAAACTAAATATTCAGTTTTTGTAAACAAGTCGAACCTTTTTACTAATTTGCTGTTTTACTTAAATTGGCACCACGCCTAACTCGGCCCTCTTATTTTGGTTACTTTCCCTTGCGTGTTAGGGCACCTCTATGTATTATTTGCTCCGAATAGAACGATGATCATGAGAGACAGGTTTGGAAGACGTCCAGTGGGCAGCCCCAGGCAAGTTGGAGGAAGCAACTCTACAGGCTGTTCCAGGAGAGGCTGGGCCTGCTATGAAGGGATTCCGGCGGAGTAGCGCAGGACAGGAACGTCTGGAGGCACTTTTCCGAGGCGATGGATCCCCGTCCCGAACAGAATAAGGGGAGGAAGATGATGAGATGAGATGATAGACAGGTGCCTACCTGAGCCTTGAGTACCAGGTCCTTGGTGTTGAGGGTTTTGGCGTGCTGGATGGCCTCCTGCCCGCTGGTGGCCACGTGGAAGGCAGGCACCGAAATGCCGGCCTCGTTCAGGAGCATATAGGAGATGTGCTCGTGGACATTCAGCTTCCTCGCCGGCTGGACCGCACCGTCCTTCCAGCGGGATGCGCACAGAGCCTGGACACAAAGACATCAATAATTATTAATTAATAACGTGCCACATAGTTTCAAACACAATCATACTCTCATCGGGACAGTATAAGAACAATAATTATTTTTCTTTATAATACAAAGAACTCGAAAACTATATTAAACAAGTAGTTTGTCAGCAGTTGATTTATTTATTTACAACATGTTGTTATACTCCCCGATGAAGACACATTTAATGTTCGTATTTAAACATTTGAATGCCAATTGGCGATATTTGTCGCTTCGTGTTTTTACGGAGATAGCCGATCGTCGATTTCCGTCGATTGGGTCAGTAGTGTTTTAAATCGCGCGTACGTCGGGTGTGCTGCTGCGGCGTTGGTAAATATTATTGTAATATTATCTTAATAGTTGAATGAAAGTAATAAACCGTTTAAAATTCAGATTCACTTATTATTTTTTTATTTTAGGTAATTTAAAAATTATAATGTCGAGCAAGTACTAAGAAATGTCTGACAGCGGGAGCAACGATTTTGACTACTCTAGTAGTAGTTCTAGTGAGAGTAGCTCTGATGAGAGTGAGGTCAGCGGTCAGATCTTAGTGTTTCCCGTCCGCAGGATGCGAATTTCCAGTAATGCTTTGGATCGTGACTCATTTTCATATGTACATCCCGGAACCAATTTTTCTACCGAAAATTCTCATTTTTTTGAAACGCCTGGCTTCGGGATCCTCCTCTGTGTGATTCTAAACCAATAACATATTTTGACTTATTTTTTAATGTCAGTCGGTTAACAACGATAAAAATGAAACCAACAAATATGCCCAACAATTTCTTGAAAACTCTTCTGAATCTTTACGAAACAAATCACGTGCAAAGGCTTGGAAACCGGTATCTGTATTGGAAATGAAGGCTTTCATAGCGCTTATACTAGAAATGGGTATTACACGATGACCGTCAATTGTTTCCTACTGGAGTACAGATTCGAGGGCCATACCATGGTTCAGACAAATGTTCTCAAGAAACCGATTTCAGTTAATTTTGAAATTTTTTCATCTAACTGATAATTCCACCTTAGCTCCATCCAATCATCCAGATTACGACCCCTGTGCAAAATTCAATTTGCTAGTTGTCCATGCCAATGAAGTTTTCCGACGCCATTATGTCCCTAATCGCCAGATGTCTATTGATGAGTCATTGGTAGGGACTCATTGCCGCTCAAAAATCAAACAATATCTCCCCAACAAAAAACACCACAGATGGGGAGTAAAGTTTTAGATGTTGTGTGACTCCATAACACATTACTGCCTGGCATTTTTTTGTTATCGAGGAACAAAATTAGAGCAAGACAAGTATGATACAAAAAAATTTGGTCTTGGCCATGTTGTAGTAATAAATTTGTCAAAAATTGGTAACTACCTGGACAAAGGTTATCATATTTTTGTTGACAATTTTTTTAAAAGCATTCAACTGGCAAAGATTTTATTGGAAAGAATTACGTATATTACAGGAACCATCCGTTGAAACAGGAAAGACATACCACGGGAGGCACATGTGTCTCAAGTTGGAAAACCGAATTATTATAAAAGTGAGGACATTCTGCTTTGTTCATATCGAAATAAGAAAACCAAAAAACGCCTGGTTATTCTAATTTCCACAAACAGTAATACGAGTGACGTCACAGTGAAAAAAAATAGGGGTTCATACGAAACCCAGAAGGAAAAACCACAAATGATTCATGAGTACAATAAATACATGGGCGGAATAGACGAGTCTGATAAAATGTTGTATGTATATTTAGATGAAAAAAAAACATTGAAATATTGGAAAAGGGTAACATTTAATATTTTTGAAGGAATGGTTTTAAAGGCATATATAATATATTCAATCAATAATGAAGGCAAAAAAATTTCAAGAAACGAGTTCACATCAAAAATATTGGGAGTATGCATTAATTTGTGCGGTTTTTTTTCGAAAATTAAGGCTTTATTGTGAAAAAATGGTTATACATTCAATGTTCAAAGTATTGTCCATGGCAAGCTACGATATTTGTCCATCTTTCTGGCAGTTTGTGGATTCCATCCCTAAAGAACTTCTCCGGCTTGGCGGCCAAGAATGAATCGAGCCAATTTTTGATAACCTGTTCCGAAGTGAAGCGTATTCCAGTGAGGGCATTCTGCATCGATCTGAACAAGTAGTAATCAGAAGGGACCATGTCTGGGCTATAAGGCGGGGGAGGTAGAACTTCCCACCCACTGTTTTCCAAATAGTTTTTAACCGATCTTACAACATGTGGCTGAGCGTTGTCAAGATGAAGAATTATGGATTCGTGTCTAGTCGCATATTCTGGTCGTTTTTCCGCGATCGCTCTCTTCAAACGAATCAATTGTGTTCGGTAGAGGTCCTCTTTGATCGTCTGACCCGATTTCAACAGTTCATAATACAACACCCTTGTGATCCCACCAAATACAGAGTATTACCTTGGCGCCATGGATATTCGGCTTTGCCGTGGATGTTGATGGTTGGCCGGGCTTCACATACGATTTCTTGCGCTTGGGGTTATCGTAATGAATCCATTTTTCATCACCAGTGACAATCCGATGCAAAAATTATTTGTTTTTGTGGCGTTCAAGCAACATTTCCGACATGCAGAATTGGCGTTCAACGTCTTTTGGCTTCAATTCATACGGCACCCAATTTCCAAGCTTTTGGATGAATCCCGATGCTTTTAAACGTCTGGAAATGGTTGCTTGATCAATTCCCAATGATTTTGCAAGTTCTTCTTGCGTTTGGCACGCATCTTCATCGAGCAATGCCTCCAATTCTTCATCTTCAAACTTTTTTGGCTGTCCGGGTGGTTCTTCATCTT
>JAHDVE020011869.1:0-83061 GCA_022606495.2 Halesus radiatus
ACTAACAATTTCGCACACTGTCAAAGTAGACAAGGAAAACACTAAAGAAGAAATTGGGGCAATCGTGCGAAACGCGAATAATCGTGCAATTGGGGAAACGCGAATAAAATACCGCTTTTAAATGACGAATCAAATGACAACATACCTATCAAAAAATGTACAGTACACAATAATTAGATATTGTAATATTATTTCATTGTTATAATAAATAGATTTCTATAATTTGTATTTTTATTTTAAATATAAAGATGTTTCCCTGATAAAAAGCTCTGTACTTATTTACCAATAAGTTGTTAACTACTGCTATTTTTTTAGTTGCTTAAATATGCATATACCTATATGTGTTTATATAATAATAATAATACAGTAAATAATAATAATAATAACAGCAAATTTTTCAAATATATCTAATTTTTTTTGGGCGCCTAAGAATGGGACGCAGTCAAAATCTTGCTCAATAAAGCATTATCTATGTACAATCTGACAAATAATAATAATATTGATTTATTTGGAACATATATTATTTAAAAACAAAATTAAGAAAGCTTTGACTACCTAACTGGGAACAAATCCCGTTTTAGGACACTCAAATTGACAAGTTTAATTCACATTAAGTGCCATTATACAAAAATAGAAGGGAAAAACGCTAGTATTGATATAGTATAGTAATGTAATACATCTAGAAAAAAGTATAATAATTAAGTATAAAGAGATGTGAAGAATAGTATAGAAAAAAATAATTATGTATACCAGATAATTTGAGAATAGTATAATAGTTAAGCACTTATGAAGAGAACAGAAAGCAAATATTATAGAGCAAACAATTATATATATGTGTTTGATAGGTACTGGTTGCTAGTATAAGAAAAAAAATACATTTAATGTTGAGTACTAAAAAAGAAGATAATATATTTGAGTAATGTTAATAAGAATGAGTTACGTATCACTCAGCTTTATGAGCTGACGACTAAACTCAGGGATGCAGCCCGAAGAGGGTGCAGCAAATAGTTAATAAAATATTAAATATATTTTATTCAGTCAGTACAAAAAATAACTTTAGTAAAATTGTTTACAACCAAATGTTTGTCCTTTTTCCTTTCCTCGGTTGAGGTGTTTAATCCAGTTAAGATATTTTCCCAAAGAGCACAAATAATGTAACATACATTCAGTCGAGTAAATCAAACCATGAGATGGTGATAGTCATAAGGCCAACGCACCGCAGTACTACTTAGGGTATTATACAATTCCTAGTATATTGTTATAAGCCCTAGATAGATAGAGGATTCTGAAAGAATGCACAAAGTAAATAAAAATCACGTATGTATATATAGGTATTAGTTATTATATAGTTTAAGTTTTAGTTTACTTTTTTATATATATATATATATATAGAGAAATAATTTCCGTCAATAATTTCCCTATATCATCTTTGGGGATGCTATGTGGAGGGTCTTTTAGAGGATAGGAGGGAGTGAACTTAGGTCTTGAAGAGACCCATGTTATAGGATGGAGGAAACACAGAGGCCGGCAGATCATTCCACAGCCGAGCTGTTGAACACAAGAACGAATTGTAGAAGCGACCCGTTATCATGTGACAAATGTCAACCGTGTGCAAATGTTCTCTGTGCTCCAAAGATTGCAACCCGTTTGTTAAGATAGGCTAATCTATCAAACGGACCGCCCGTTTCTCGACAGAGTCAAGGGTTTTTTCAGATATTTTGGCACTTCCGACCAGAGGTGGCTGCCAAATTCTACAGTGCGGCGCACTTGAGATTTGTACTGGGTCAGCAGTTGTGTACTATTAAAGTATCTGCGGGCTCTGTACAAGACTGGCTCTGCCAGCTTCTGAGAGGCTAACTTTACTCTGCCTTCGATGGGGCCCCCATACTTGAGCTGGTCACTTAAGGTTACACCAAGCATATCAATGGAGGCCTTGTTGGGAAGATTGCTTCCATTAAAGGAGACTAGATTGTCATGTCGATCTCTTTTAGACGTAATCAGACATGATTGGGTCTTTGAAACATTAAATTCGACGAGGTTATTCTTACCCCAAGAGGAGACCCTCTCGAGGTAACCGTCCATTCTCTGCTTCAAAGCCCTCCGAGCCGTTGGAGTTTGTGTGCCCTTTGGGGGCTTGTCAAACAAAAAGCAATCATGGACTATACTGTCATCCGCCTAACAATGGATTGATGCACATGTCAATAGGTCATTGATGTGCAGCAAAAACAATATCGGAGGCAGAACCGATCCTTGCGGGACGCCACCATTTATTGAATGTGAGGAAGAGATGAAACCATCAGCAACCGTCTGAATCGATCTCTCCCTCAAAAAGTCGGCAATCCACGTACACAAAGAAACGGGAAGTCCGTAATAAGGCAGTTTGTTGACAAGTCCTCGGTGCCAAACCCGGTCAAAGGCCTTAGAAATGTCCAGTGAGACCGTTTGAATCTCACCATAACGTTCCAGCCACCGCCCCCAAACATGCGTCACATACGCGAGAAGATCACCGCACGAGCGGTATCGCTGGAATCCGTACTGGCGGTCGTTAATGATTTTGTTCTTCTCGAGGTATGTGAGCAGTTTGTCGTTGATCACATGTTACATCACCTTGGACAGAACTGATGTGATCGCTATAGGGCGGTAGTTGGCTGGATTGGAGCGGTCACCTTTCTTAGGTATAGGATGAATGACCGCTTTTTTCCAACCAGGGGCACAGAGCCACATTTCAGAGACATTTTATGGTGATTTGTAAAAACTGGGACAATTTATGTAGCACACCTCTGCAATACCAGGGCAGGTATTCCATCAGGCCCACTAGCTTTGTTAACATCGAGCCCCCGTAAGACAAGGAGTACATCCCGATGCCGTATCCTCAGCTTTTTTATATGGAAGCCGTAGTGAGGAACCGACGGCGGGATGGCACCCCGATCATCGAGGGCCGAGTTTTCAACAGAACATTCAACAGCAACACGGAATTTTTCAAAACTCTCCCAGATGTATTGTGTCGTTTGTATAACGAACACGGCATGATTAACGAAATTAATAATATCAACTGTATGCTTTTTGTTTTGTCCAACTCAACTTTCAAATTTAAACAAATCTTAAATGGCATATCTACTTTAAAAATACATATGTACGAGTACTCCTAGATTTTACACTTGCCACTGTATTTTTTCTTTTCTACTATACTTCATAGTGTAAGATAATTATTTTGTTTGGATTACTATGTACTTTTGCTATTTTTTTTATTTATTAAATTCATAACATAAGTATTTCTTCTTTAACCACTATTCAATGGATAATGATAACATTTTGTAATGGATTGATGTCCTTACTTTTGTTTTGCTTTTATCAATACGTAATTTTTTTTTCGTTCTTAAAATGCTCCCAATGAACGAGGTCTATTTTAAATAACAAAAAAAAGATAATATTTTAAATAAATCGGGGGTATGTAAATTAATTTGTGACGATTACAACTATTTTTAGATAGGAAAGATTTCTATGAATTTCAGTATTAAGGTGTTTAAATAAAAACAACTATTCTGAAATTTGCCAATCATATTTTAGAAACTAATCATTCATTTGATAAAGGTTTAAAAAATTTGCATACAAATACAACTGGTTTACAATTAGATAGATTTGAAATTTTAGAAATCAAAAAAGCGTTAATAGTCAGTTAAATTTAATAAATAATCTAATATTTAAAAAAAATAGCTATATCTTAAATTTATTTTCATATTAGTATTAATAATAAAAATAATTTATTTTTTGATTTCCAATACAAATTAATTACTTACCCACTTTAATCAATTTTTGTTTATGTTTATAGTTTGTCTATTCTTAAATGATTGTGTTCTTATTTTTATCGTTTGTCTATACTTGAAATTATTTTTTAGTATTCATATATTCCTGACGATGAAAACATCGATTTTGAAACATGTAGATATCCATGTATATTTATAAAGTGGTGAATACTAAGTATATTTTTTAATTAATTTATTTATAAACGAGAACTAGATCAATATGAAATACTTTGTTTACAACACTGTTTAATATCAACATGTTTCGGAAGCGAAGCTTCCTTCGTCAGCATAAAGAGTACACAAATATTTAATATTTTTTATATTAATCAGTGGTGTAAACAAAGTATTTCATATAATCCTAGGTATTTATAGACGTGACATCATACGTATGTAGTTTTGTTGGTTAACAGTGAGGCCATTCCCGGTAGGAAATCAACAAATCTCAAAATAAAGAAAAAAACATCATTTAAAAAAAAGTATAAATAATTTTGAAAACCCGTGTGCGAGTCCACGCAGGACGACTCCCCCGTATTTGTAATGCACGCTGCCGACCGACCCGTGAGGGAGTGGTCTAAGTTGTCAGAACCCGCCGACCAATCACAAGGCATTAAGTCTCGTGGTTTTAATCGTTTATAAATATCAATTTATTCTATGTATAAATACATATAATAAAACATATTTACCTATGCAGAATCATCTAGGGTTTCTCTTATTATGCACAAACAGATACAGAAACATACTTACCTGTTAAATATGAAACTCCAGTACTTCAATAATGACGTTCAAACTTAAATATCAATATATTTAGTTTTTTTCTAAAATTAGTTTTCATAGTTAAAATAATTGTGAAAGATTCAATTTTTCAAAATGCTCCAAATCTATGGCCGGTCGATTTTGATCAGTTTTGAGGTTAGAATGTCAAAACAAGGATTAAAGCTCATCCTTGTTCCGAGCATAATTCTATATTGTCTTCATGGTAAACCATAACTAAACATAGGTAATAAAATTATGTATATTTTTTAAACTTTAACTCAAAAATAATAATAGTACTGAGCATTAACATTATCATAATATCCGTATTGATAGTTGGTTTGCTCATGGATACTCTAATTTCTTTCATTAATAATAGTTGTTTATATTGGACAACAAGTATAGAGCTTAAAGTCACCAAAATTTAGTTAAAATTTCTCCAAAACTAAAAGAATACATATTTAAAATATAAAACAGAATCGAAAAATTAAAATGCTCATACTAATCGAAAAACAGAATGGTCACCTGACGCCAGATGTTCCAAATGCAGTGGTATCAACATAACACAGTGTTTTGATAAGATGATTTTTTTATTCACTTTTGAATAACGATTTATAAATTCTAAGTAATGTATGTAATGTAATGTATCCAGAACCAGAATCAGAATGTAATGTATCCAGAATCGGCGTTTGCTGATGTATGTGAATGTATGTTTTTAAAGCCATTGTATTTTTCACAGGAGTTCCTTATTATATATATATACATATATTTTTATTATGGTTATTTTCAAGAATATTCGAAATAGAGGATGTTTTAAATTAGCTGCTTCACTTCTCCAGCTGGTTAAAAGTTATTATTTCCATAGCATTACATTCTGTCACAGACAGAAGTAGATGTACTTGTATATACTAAACCTCCCTACCTTGGAATTTATTCAGAAAAATAACATTGCTATTTTTAAAATAGAAGATTGCTCTGGAAACAATTTGATAATCCATTTTTGATGTCCATCAAATCGGCGATCACCTCCATTTTGACATTTATCGAAACCATTCAAATAAAATTGGTTTGTAAAAATAAATAAAAAATCCGTCATGTACGAGTACATCGGCGGACACGTTTTGATAATGTAACATCAGAAAACTATGTATAAATTTAGTAATAATACATAATAATACTATATTCCAGCGATATTCATTTCGCGTATAGTAATATAGTAGTGGTGGGCAAAGCGACTCGGTTTAGTGAACCGGATCACTAAATCAGCTCTTTCCGGTTCGGTGATCCGGCTCGATTGAACGACGGTTCGCGTCCCCCCGCACCGTGCCCTCTCCCTCGCTCCCTTGGCCCTCCTAAAGACGTCCCACTCTTACATGATACTTTTTCGTCCAGTTTTCATGCGGATTGGATTTACAGAGACCTGATTTAGTGATCCGGCTCACTAAACCGAGCTGCTCCGCCCACCACTATAATATAGTACCTTGCCTTTCCGCACCGTGGCAGCGCCGCGGCCACAAAGTAGGTACACCCGCCTCTGATTGGTTGTTTCTTTGAACCAATCGGATCGTCGTCCGTTTATTTAAATATCTAGTCATACTCAGGGCCGGAGTTTATTTATACGAACATTTACAGATTGTTCAGTGTACACATCATGAACATGCTTATAATTTATTTTTAATTTTCACAAAAGATTTATGATCTTCGTGACCGAGCGGTAAAATCCTCGACTTCGGATTCACAGGTATAATATACCCGCATTTTCTTTTTCAGATATACTATAGCAGGCACACTCTGTTTTCTTTTTTTAATACTTTATTTTATTTAGATTAATCAATTTATTTTTTTAATTGATAATAACACTGAAATTAATTTAAAATAATAAAACACACCATTCAAGTGATTTTATCTCAAAAACGGGTCTATAGAAATAGCCATGTTTCAAATATAAATAACAATAATGTAAATGAATTAAAAATTACTTTGTAATCACCACTTTATTAATATATACATATTAACACGTTTCGAAAGCGATACATAATATCAGAAATATACAGAATACATAATAATAAATAAGACTTAATCGCTTTCGAAACATGTTGATATGTATATATCAATTAAGTGGTGATTACAAAGTAATTATTAAGTATTTTATTAATAATGACGCCACGCGAATACCAATATTTTGAGAAATAATAATAAAAACGTTTTTGATGACCAGATCTAAAAGCCAGGTAGGGGAACACCGGGCAAGACGGGATGGCGGGCAAGACGGGGCATCAGGCCTATCAGGTGATTTGATTTGACCAATCACGTTCGCTCTGCCATCACGCTACCGCCCGCCATGACAGTTCTCAGTCACACGAGTTCTAACACGGCTGCAAGTCAGTTCATTAGATTTCGTTTGTTGGCATTAAAATTTCTTATAAATACGTTTGGCAGTGCATGAAACTTATATTTGGTGAATTTCAAGCGGCATCTTGGTAAATCCTATCTACAGAACACTGCAGTAACAGGAAATAACTTGTTTTGTTATCAAATATTATTTGTATTTGTTTGTTAGGTTATTTATTTTAAAACGGATCAACGGGCAAGACGGGGTATCATATACCCCATCTTGCCCGACATGATTTTGATTATTTAGATATTTTTTTATATATTGTTTTAGGATGGTTTATAATTATAAGTCAGATAGAGGAAAATGGTCAGAGGAAGCAATGAAAAAGGCGATAGAAGTTGTTTTGAAGGGAGAAATGGGATATGTGTTGGCTGAAAAATCCTTCTCAGTCCCACAAACCACATTGGAACGAAAAGTAAAAAAGGCTCGTGAAAACGAGAATAGAATAGAAAATGTAAAGGTACCTTTTGGACCCATATTACCAGTATTTTCGCAAAAAGAAGAGGATGAGCTGATGGATTATTTACTAGACATGTAAAGCAGGTTTTTTGGCCTTTCAACAAAAGATTTGAAGCAATTGATTTATCAACTTTCTGTACGAAACAATAAAACTAGTCCATTTAATTCTGAAAAGGCTGAAGCTGACAAGGACTGGCTGAAATTTTTTTTGAAAAGACACCCTGAGTTATCTATCAGGAAACCGGAAAATACTTCGGCCGCCAGAGCTGCTGGTTTTAACAGGGTAGTTGTAACTACTTTTTTTAAATTTTTTAGCGAATGTTTTCGACAAGCATAGCCTGACTCCAGACCGAATATATAATTGTGACGAAACCGGCGTATCTGTAGTACCTAAAACAAGATCAAAAATATTAGCTAGAAAAGGCCGAAAACAAGTAGGTGCAATAGTGTCTGCTGAACGAGGAACAACTATCACAGTCGAAGTATGCTTCAGTGCCACCGGGCATTATATGCCATCGATGATGGTGTTCCCACGAAAAAGGATGAATCCTCAGTTGATGTTAAATGCTGCACCAGGAGCTTGGGGTGTATGTACAGATTCCGGTTGGATGACAGCCGAGCGGTTTCTAGAGTGGTTTAAGCAGTTTGTTGTATTTAGTGGTGCATCAGTAGATCGGCCAGTATTATTGCTATTGGACGGACACAGTACACATACTCAAAACATAGATTTAATTAATGAAGCTCGAGCAAGCGGGGTTATAATTTTATGTTTTCCTCCGCACACCACTCATCGGCTTCAACCAGCTGATGTAGTTTTTATGAGACCATTGAGCATATGTTACCACCAAGCTGTTTCAACATGGCTTCGGACCAATCCAGGGATGGTAGTCACCGTGCCACAAGTAGCTGAACTATTTGGTAAAGCTTTTGTTCAAGCAGCTACAATGTCAACTGCTGTAAACGGATTTAAAACCACTGGTATTTGGCCACACGATCCCAGTGTTTTTTCAGAAAGCGATTTTGTTGCCTCTTTGACCACAGAAATTCCCTTTGTTGGAGATCTTTCTTCTAATATAAATCAAGATCAAAAAGTGACATTAATAACTGTAGATACTGTCGCAGTGCCTACTACAACAACAGCAACGAATACTGCAGTTGTTGTTCCATCTCCTGCTACCTCTACAGTTGTGACAACTGAAGTTACCACGGATTTAAATTTAAGCCCTTCTCCAGGATGTTCCCATTGGCCTAATCCAGTGCAAGACAAAAGCAACTTCACCTTGGTCAGCCCAAAGCAACTAATGCCTCTTCCAGTGACCAGGAAAACTTTAAGAGTGACAAAAAGACGCGGTAAAACTGCTATCATAAACTCTTCACCCTATAAACTGGAGTTAGAAGAATTGATTTAAAAAAATGTGACACAGAAGAGTTAAAAAAGCAAAATATGGAAATCAGACAGAGAAAAAAAAGGAAAAAAAGAAAAAGGAAGAGATACAAAAACTACTTAAGAATAAAGCCACAAAGAAATCTAATCCAAAGAAACGTATTAGGCAATCGTCTTCTGAAGAGAGTGATGATGAAACCGAAAACACTCCATGCCTATATTGTACAGGGCTATATTTAGACTCCAAGGAAGGTTGGATTGCTTGTTCTTCTTGTGTTAAGTGGTCACATTGTGGCTGCGCAGGGGTGGACGATGATGATGCCGAAGCAACATTAATTTGCGAGTTCTGTACTTCTGAATAGTCAATAGAATGGCTATACCCCATCTTGCCCATTAGGGCCACCCCATCTTACCCGACCTATCGGGCATGATGGGGTGATATGTCATTTTCGACATTTTGTTATTTTATTCATAATTCTATGGTACTATGTTCCTGATTTAAATTTAATATGTAAGACTGATAACTACAAAACTGATTAAGAATAAAAATTATTATGAAACCATGAACCCTTATGATTTTTGGAGCTTTAAACCTTAACTACCCCGTCTTGCCCGGTGTTCCCCTACTTCCTAACCTTCCTCTTCCATATTTCTTTTCCTTCCCCAATCCATTCAGCCCCACGAAATTCCCCAACAGGGGGTTCCAAGGTCCCACTAGCTTCGGGCAGTTACAAGGAACGGCTGCGCGGCCCGTTTCTTACAAAACTTAATTTTGGATTTGAGGCCAAAGTACTCTAAAGTAACCCAAACCTAATGATATTTTTTCATCAAAAAGTATATTAAATATCTAGTACGGATTAAAAGTATTTTTTTGTTTTGTTTTACATTATGAAATATATGTTTTACATTATGAAATACTGAAAAAAACAAATCTTGATGCTGAAAATGCGGATAGTTACAGGCCTATATCTAATTTACCCTTTCTTGCCAAATTGCTAGAGAAAATTGTAGCTAAACAATTAGTGGGGTATTTGAACTCTGCTGGTTTGTTTGCGAAAAATCAATCAGCCTATAGACAGTTTCATTCAACAGAGACTGTTCTTTTGCGGATCATTTCAGATCTGATTCTTGGGATGGAAGCAGGTAAAGTGGGTTTAGTGTCCATCCTTGACATGAGTGCTGCATTCGATACGGTGGATCACAGTATCCTACTAAATGTGCTCGATACCGAATTTGGCGTTCGGGGTGATGTGCTAAAATGGATGACATCTTACCTGTCTGGACGAATAAGCTCAGTAATTTTCAATAAATGTACTTCACCTGAATCTCCAATTGAATTTGGAGTTCCCCAAGGTTCCGTCCTGGGTCCCATTCTCTTTATTTTGTATACAAATCGTCTTGAACGCCTCATTCACTCGGCTGGCTTTGAATCACAGGGCTATGCGGATGATCGTATAATTTTCAAGTTTTGTTCTCCGGATGAAAAACACATCTTAAAAAATGAGGTTGTTGACTTTATCGACACAGTATCAAGTTGGATGTCTGTTAATAAACTTAAACTTAACCCTACCAAAACAGAGTTCATTTGGATATCTTCTCCCGGAAGGCAGGACCTTCTTGATTTCAGTCCGATTCAAATTCAGGGCACTGATATCATTCCTTCTAAAGAAATTAAATTTCTTGGTTTCACTATCGACAGTTGTCTATCTCTTGAGTCGCAAATCTCAAAGGCGGTAAGTTCTGGCTTTTTCCATCTTAGACAGATAAAATCAATCAGTAGATGCCTTCCCACTGATGCAGCTAAAACACTAATAAATTCTTTTGTTGTCTCACGTATGGACTACTGTAATAGTGCATATGCTGGTCTCCCCCAGAAACAACTCAATAGGATCCAGTCTGTCTTCAATGCTGCGGCGAGAATTATATATAGTGAGCCTAAATATTGTCACATAACTCCACTTCTAAGGGATCGCCTTCATTGGCTTCGATGCCCTGAAAGAATAGAATTCAAGATTTGCTTAACAACCTTCAAAGCACTCCACGGAAAGGCACCAGCCTATATATCTGAACTCTGTGTCCGACAAAACCCAGGTGATAGACAGCTTTCTTTGAGGTCAGCAGAT
Source organism: Halesus radiatus (assembly GCA_022606495.2). NCBI lineage: Eukaryota > Metazoa > Arthropoda > Insecta > Trichoptera > Limnephilidae > Halesus > Halesus radiatus. The sequence goes on from JAHDVE020011869.1 coordinate 10,915, forward strand.
TTGAATGCTGCTAACCGATTAGTTGAACCCTCTCGGTCAAATAAACCCGTGTACTATGATCGCGCTTTTTGTATATCGGGCCCGGTCATCTGGAATAAGCTTCCCCCAAATATTGCTAACATTCAGAATTTAGCAGAGTTCAAACGGGTATTGAAAACAAAATTATTCAAAAAATCCTATCCGACATAAAACATAAATTCATGTACGTAGAAACATAATTTCAGGACATTTTTTCTTTTTTCTTTTTCCTTTTCTTTTTCTTTTTCTTTTTCTTTTTCTTTTTCTTTTTCTTTTTCTTTTTCTTTTTCTTTTTCTTTTTCTTTTTCTTTTTCTTTTTCTTTTTCTTTTTCTTTTTCTTTTTCTTTTTCTTTTTCTTTTTCTTTTTCTTTTTCTTTTTCTTTTTCTTTTTCTTTTTTTCTGTTTTTTTCTTTTTCTTTCAATCCTCCATAGCTTATTTAGTTGCGGTTTTCTCTCCATGTTATTTAATTCCATTAGTATTCAGTGAAAAACCATGTATATAATGTCATATAATTTTCTCTTGTTATTTGTACCTACTACATATTTGATTATTTACACCCTTAGTTTCTAAATTGTTATTTTATAATACCTGCTCATGAATATTGTATGTCATAGTATTAATTTGCATATTGTATATATATTATAATAACAGATATACTATGTAGTATATCTGTTATTTTACAATTAGGTTAGGTTAGTTAGTGTAAAGCGCACTTGAGGTGAACCTTCACAAAACTGCGCTATAGAAATTAACTCTTATTATTATTATTATAGGCCATTAAAGAAATTGATTTTTTGCGATTTTAGAGGCACCTTTAACAATTATTTGGGGGCTAAGGGTGATAAAAAAAAAACAAGTTTTACCCCGTCTGCTTTGAAAATATAATGAAATATAAAAAAATAAGCATTATAGTGGACTATAAATTAAATTAAAACAACCAATTTACGTTGGGACACAAATTTGCCGTACATTAATTAAAATGTGGACCCGAAATGAGTTTTTTTTAATGTTTTGTTTTAATATTTTTATTTACATAGCAAATATGATAATTTATGAAATATATATAATAAACCCGCAAATAATTGCGTCTAAAATGATGAAAATATTATTTTTTCTTGGTCTATATTTCATAATTTAAAACAAAAATAAATAAAATACTTTTCATCCGTAGTAGATATTTACTAAAACTTTAATTAAAAAAATATATATATCATTTAGTTTGGATGGGTATTTTGGCCTCAAATCCAAAATTAAGTTATATATGAAACAGGCAGCGCATCCGTTCCTCTTAAGACGTTTGCTTAGTGTTTATAAAAAAAAATAAAAAAAATTGAAAGTACGTTGGTAGATACCTACTTAATATATTTAGGTATACATCTATGTACAATATAACATTGGTGTGGAGTTCAAAGAGGCTAAAAGCTGTGCCTTCCTTGATGAAAACGAATAATTTAAAAAAATAATATAAACATATACGACTCGTACATACATAATTTTTTTAATTTTAACATTATTTTTCGTAACAATCGTTCAGCATTCATAAATTATTTCTATAGGTATTAAATATATTCTCACATTTAATTCACGATAAATTCGCACCTTAACATTAAAAACTAGACACATCCTACCTCTGGCATAGATCAATGCACGCCATTGATTTACAGGTATGTCATAGAGGTTTTTTTTAATGCCGTACAATAGTTCCAACTGCTCCAAGTGTCCAGAGCTGGTGGGACTATGACATCGCCAATTGGCGTATGTTGTGAGGCCTGGGTGACAGGGGGATTTCGAAGAGGAAGGTTTGGAAGTACTTGACTATTCGCTATTCAGGTCTAGTCACCAAACACGGCTAAATTCATTTCAAGCAACGTGTTGATTCTGAATGGTGATTTTTCACCAGGGCGATACATAGAGAAAGTGAATAAATTTTTTTACTTTATATTCGCCATTTTGTTAATATACACATGTTTCGAAAGCGATACTTTCGTCATTAGGAATATATAGAATACTAAATATAACAATGTCAAGTATAGACAAATGATAAACATAGAACACAATAATGTAAAAATAGACAAATTAAAAAACATAAACAAAAATTGAAACTAGGTAAGTAATTAATCAAAAATATTAATAAAAAAAAAATGAAACATTGAATAACAAATTTACATAAGAAATTAAAAAATAAATTATTGTTCTTATTAATATTAATGTGAAAATAAATCCAAGAGACAGCTATTTTTAAAGAATATTGTTTATTTATTAAATTTAATTCACTGTTAACGCTTTTTCTGATTTCTAAAATTTCAAGTTTGTCTAATTGTAAAATTTTTACACCTTTATTTATATCAAACTAGCCGATGTGTACCCGGCCTTGCTCGGGTACAATAATTGATTAAAAAGCAAAAGTATCTATCGTCAAATAAAGAAACATTCTTTTGATTATTTTATTTCATTCCAAACGTTTATTTTTTTCAAAATATATCTAAATCATAAAGTTCTTAAGTAGGTACCTACTCGTGTTTTCCATTTTGAAAATATTCTACCCAAAAAAAAGTCATCTTTTGAATATGCAATCTGTGGCTAACCAGTGGTATATCCATGGGCTAACCTTAATAAAACATGGCGGGTTCAATGTTTTTTATATTAATTTAAAACGTTATAGCAACAGTTTTACATATTGGATTACATTCAAACTACTTTCTAAACCTTCCCGGCACTAATAAAAACAAACTGTGCTACTTTCGGCGAAACCGGTCCAGCGATTTTCGAGAACATCGAGGATAAACAAACAAAGTTACAAACTTACAATGATTTACTCGTATATATATAATATAAGATAAGGTAAGATGAATGATTGGTTTTTAAAATATGATTGGCAAATTCAGAATAGTTGTCATTATTTAAACACCTTAGGTGTTCCTTAACTCCAATACTGAAATTTCTAGTAGTCTTTCCAATGTAAAAATATTTACTTAGAGTAAGTATTTACCACTCTGTACCTGCAATTCAAAGTATTTTAGGTATGTTTATTTATAGATGCGTGATTTAGTTGCTTTATAAGCAAAGGTGTTTTTGATACAACCGTCATAATCAAATATATCATCAACTCCTTTTGCATTGTGTAAAAGACTCTAAAAGTAAATAAATTATGATGAGAAGTGCAAACGCAAATTATCAACTTTACGGTTATTGGGAAATAGTTACGACTAGAGCAGTTTCCGAAATGAGTATAATAAGCATAATTTTATGTAAAGTAGGACATTATTGTACCTACATCAGCAAATTGCCTCCTCATTTTCAATATTGTTAAAAAATAATTTAAAGGATATTACATCGTAATCATTTTATTTTTATTTTTTTCAGTACTTACCTACAGAAAAAATATATTCGGTAAACAGGTAACTACCTGGATATTCAAATCTAACTCACAGGTCACTCAACATAGCTAATTCCATTTCAAAGGTCATCACATTAATCAAATTTGTTAGATTAGAGTAAATTAGGTCAGGGTCAACAATTCGAATGAAAATATGAAGTAAATCCTTATTAGGAAATTTACATACATATTATTCCCGTGTCTGTTATCCTAACTAAGGGCATATTCATATTTTTATTGGAAGCAATTATAACCTTATATCTGATGTGTTTTTCTCAGGTGATTTGATGGATGAAGAGATTGTTCTGGATTTCCGCTCGAGGTTGGAGGCAATGAAGAGATAAAAGAGGTTTTTTTTCTAAAAAGAAAGACAAACATTCCCGGTTTACGAATAACCTGACAATATTTGAAAATCTCCTACTACCATCGCAGTAAGCGGAAGATGTTGCTTGTATCGTGATGAAGAACTTAGTCGGCCGAGGAATTGAACTCGCGACGCCTGGGTCAGACACAGACGCGACACCAACTCAGCCACCGACTGGTCAAAGAGGTTAACAAGAAGATCCTCGAAAACAACTACAGAATGTTTGGACTGTCCAATTAGGAAAATTTTCCCGTTTTAGGATAGGCAAATTTAAAAGTTTCGTTAAATTATAGTTTTGGTTGTATAAATTCAACACCGTTAACATTTATTGGATTTATTTTTATTTATTAGAATGCAAGCCTGATGTAAGCGTAGTGAGCAAGATTAAGAGAGGGACCCTTAGATGGTTTGGGCATGTAGAGCGAATGAACGAAGAAAGGAGTGTAAGGAGAATATATGACGCGAATGTGAATGGAAGAAGAGGCCGGGGACGCCTTGATCGTGCCATGTCTTGGCACGATCAAGTGAATCAAATACTCGAGTCGGGCCATGTCAGAAGTCGGAATAACAGAAGAGAATGTATGAGGCGTTGTATGAATGTGAATGAAGCAAGAAGTGTATGCCAAGATCGAGTTGTTTGGCGGTCCGTCCTCTCTGCCTACCCCTGCGGGGAAACGGCGTGATGGTTAGTTAGTTAGTTAGTTAATAAAGGTATTTTAACATATTTTATACATAATGATTCACAAAATATTTTGTTGTACATTTGCTGAATTTATACTACTCTTCTGCTTGAAGCATTTGCTTGTGCAAGAAAAAAAAATTTAGTATATGTATAATAATGTAAGTTATGTAAAACAATAAGTACAGTTATGAGGTATATGTAGAAAGAGACATAGAAACTTTTTTTTAACAGTTAATAATATTTATTTATTTAACTTAAAATAGAATTCATGCATACTGGTTACATGTATTCTAATATTAACATAATATATACACACAATTAAGAATTAAAAATCAAACTTTGAAAATTACGATATTAAAAATTGCACTATACGTATTTCGTCACTTCCTTCTTAAATTTCAAAACATTTCCCTCTTCCTTTATATTGTTGGGTATTTTTTATACAGTAATGAGTTTGGCGATTTTGTTTTCTTTCGAAAGGGAAGTCTTATTTCATTTCTTCTTCTTGTAGAGTGATTATGTCTGTGTTGATGTGTATGAATTTTTCTCGAGAATTCAGAATTTTGTTGGCCGTTAAACATTTTAAGGAGAAAGGCTAATACATTTAAGTATACAATTTACTCAAAAGACAGTATGTTTGGCTTTTTTTTAATTTAGGAATATTTGTTTCGTGTTAAAATTATTCGCATGGCTTTGTTTTGCAAAACTGTTAGTTTTTTTAAAATCCTACTCTTTTCGCAAGAACAAAATACTGCTACAATAATGAATATCAAGAACAATTTTAAGTTTTACAGGATTGAGCACTGATTTATCTTCTTATCCTTCCGAGTAGTGAGACTTTTTGGCGATTTTCTTTATATAATATATTGTATTTAGATACAGTCAGTCTGGAATCTAAAATAACAACAAAATATTTAATTTCGGATATTCCTTCATAATTTCTATATTTATTATCGTATGTAGATGACATAAAATAAAAAAAACAATGTTATATATAAAGTGCATAATAATTTGTTAAAGACAATAGAGGATTTGTTTAAGTAAATCAGACTGAAGTATTATTTTTGTTTAGAATGTCTTTACTTAATATTTTTACAAAAGACTTCAATATTTGGATTTTATCAGTAGTGCTTCTAATTTATATATCCTATAACAGAGTTATGGAAATAAAGTAATTAATTTTGGGCATGGATAGATATATTTAACACGAGTATGGTTTTCAGGTAAAAATACGTATTTCACTTTTTTATTTTATGATTTGAATGACTGATTTTTTAATGTTCAGATCTTTGAATGTAAGTAGGTACTTGAATTTCATCGAGTAGGCGATTCGTTGCGTATTTCGAAGGTTATTTAAAGATGACTTTGTACTATAATAACTTATCATATACGTTATTTTATTTTCCCTGATGAAGCTTGATCTAAGCGAAACCGATTGGCGTAAAGATACAACAAATTAGTGGTTTATGACAAAGTTTTTGTTTTATTTAATATTGTGTCAAAACACAGAGTTATTTCTTGTTATAAAAACAATATATTTTTTTTATTCTTTGTAGAATTCTCATTGGAAGATGGTTAGTTTTATATTCGGATCCCCAACTAATAAGGAACGTCAGTACGATTTAAAAAAATAAATAATTATAAATAATCCGTTTAAAATGAACCACCAACATACGGCATTTTGATGACATGATTTTTTTTTTAATTTTTAAATAACGATTTATAAATTCTACGAACAATTATATACGAGTATATTCAGAATCGACGTTTGCTGATCTACGAGTATATGAATACAGGTTTTTAAAGCCATTATATTTTTCACTGGAGTGGAGTTATTGCATATTGGAAAGTGACATTACTTACAGGTATTGTGTTATAAATATTATTTTGAGTTTTTCAGATAACACTCCATTTTAATGAGGACTTAGACATACTTATATGAAAACTACTAATATGCCTAATCATCCTTGCTAATGTAGATCCATATTAGTAAAAGAGGAGAAAAAATACACAAACATTCCCGATCCTAGGTTACAATATACGATTTGCAGATGATTGAACCCGCGGTGCCTGCGTGGGAACTCGACGCTTTGGACCACTCGACCAACTAGCCGGTAATCTCCATTACATTATTATTTCTATAATGTGTAATGGAATCGCCCCCATGACAATTCAACACACATATCAATGTTTTGATGACATTGTATCACTTTTAAAAAGTGTGTCGATTGATACATTTGTTGAATTATCCGGTCGCCAATGGAATCATAGAGGATTCTTGAAAATTTTATAATTCCTGATGGATTCTAGAAGTTTGTAAAGATTCCTTATAAAAATCATTATGTATTTAAAATCAAAAACCTTCTTCGACTTATGGGTATGATTACATTATGGCGGTACGGGAATATTATCATAATCTTGGGTTATTTTGTTATGTCTACTTATAGAACACAATAACAAGGATAGTTTGCATTTTTGTCACCATTCGCAGTGGCGGTAGCGTAGAGAGCACTAAATTTCTGTTTTATCGACATTAATTGTATAAAGCGCATGTTAGATGTCGCTCATCTGCTAATTCTCTAGAAAAGTATTATTGTAGTTATTATGTGTTTTTTTTTTTTAATTTTCTAGTTTTACTGGTATTTTTTCTTATTGAAACCAACACTTTTTATTACTTACTGCTTTTGTAAAATATGATTGATGGTTTTATTATCATCATTCCCAATAAATGAAGACAACCTACTTTAAGAAAATGGTAAATACAATAATTACTACATTGATTTCTCCATTTTTTGATAGGTATTTGTAAAAAGGCGTTTATAATTTATTTATTACATATAAATGAACATTTGTTATCGGCTAACGTATTGCCCATCTCACTAGGTGTGAAACGCCTGTGTTGAGGTGTCAATTCACAAGGGTGGTTGTTCAGCTAGGATATTTAGATGACAGATAGATTAATTGATTACAATTTAATCATTTTTTTTCAAGTTTTCTAATTTAAAGGCATAAAAGTATTTAAAACCTGACAGGTTTATTGGAGGTGATCAATGAAGGAACTTTTGTTTTGATAATAATGAGAGGTTTTACAAAATGGAATATTAAAAGATTTTACATGTGATTGTCTTAGTACTATAGTGCTTGTTCTTTCTTCAACCAAATGGATATTTTTAATTATGCAGCAGGAATTTTTTTAATATGTTTTTTTTTCAATTGGGAACATTTAGATTCATAAAAACTAAACAGCATTACCCCTACTGATAATACCATATTCTAGAGAGGATTGTACAAGAGCACAGTAAATTTGCCTCAGTTGTTTTCTATTCGGTATGTATCTACTTGTATGTATATAGTACTTCTTAATGAATAAATCTGGGATATATTTAAACAGTTATCATACTTCATGTTCAAGATTTGTTAATATTATCCTCCATTTTTATAAATCCCATATTATTGGCTGTTATCCTTATGATGATTGCAAAGTTTCATCCAGAACTCAATTGTAATCTGGATAGAGTCTCGATATACCTATCGGATTTACCTACCCGGTGTAAATGGCGTAAATTGAACTGGCCTCATTAGCTAAGTTGGTTAAGCGGTTACCCCGGATAGGTAGAGGTCCTGGGTTCGAGTCCCAGATGCGACTGAAATCTTTTTAATTTCTGTTGTTTTTTTCGGTTTCGTGGTTCATTTGGGATGTGTTAATATTATCTTCTTCAATGATTAAAAATATTACAATGAGGTTTACAAACTTCAATAAGTTATAAAATATAAATTGAATAAAAAATTCCCTAATTTGAGACATTCTCTGTTATAACCAGGATTCCGACAGGAAACTGATGTCGCCAATTTACAGAAGACCTTTTGACTCCTAGGCCCCAGAGAGTCCAATAGAAATGAGTTCTTAGTTTGTAAAAGTTTCTATTTTAAAAAAATATATATATTTGATCAATTTAAAGTGTAGTGAGAAAAAAATTAAACTTACTTACAGCTCACGGACACGCCTACAATAAACTTCTATATTCTTCGGTGTTAAATAGTATGTATTTTAATAGTTTCTTATTTTTCCAATGCCCAAGGAGATGTATAAATATAAAGTTGTGACATTCATTACTGTCAGATTGGGAATTCAATCGAAGACTAAAAAAGGGAGAAAAAAATCCCAAATCCTGTTGATCCTTTCCATATTTATTCACATTTTTCACTAGATCTAAAGGAATTCATAATGAGATACAATTTGGCATGGATTATAAATTTTTCTGTTTTAAATATGAAAATCACAATTCACCCAAGACTCTGAACATTTTTTTAACATAAAAAGATAACATTCTTCTGTAATTAACATAATTTAATAACAACCTAAAACACAATGATCACACAAAAAATCTATTGAATGTTGCAAAATACTATTTCGTATAAATTTGGTGTTACAAATCCCATAGTCGCTGCGCACCCGGGTAGCTAACAGATTCCTAAAAGTTTGCTCACTTCCACAGTTTGCCACTGAAGTACCAGGAGTATATGATTATATGAACTATTTCTTAGAACAGAAAGTCCCATAGACGCTGAATTCAAAATGCACATATATATCGTATTGTAAAATTTTTGTGCACAGTGCCGGGGAACATTTCTCCCTCTTCCTGTGTCAACTGTGATTAATCATACATTGCATAATCTTCTCTACCCAGTGCCTATTGCTACTGTAGGGCTTTTATTTAATTTATTTCAAAGAATTGTAAACTGTGTTTTATGTGTTAGCGGCACTTGCTGATAGCAATCTTACATTTATTTCGGACTCACTCTCGAGCAGCATTAATTCGGACGGGTGGATTTTATTGCACAGAATTTAAATAGCCTCTCTTTTTAAAGTGTAGTAAAATTATAATATATTTTTTATGGGAGTTCACTGCACAAACGCACTTTGCAGAAAATCGCCATTGTTAATTACTGATTGAGGTATTGTGGCAGGCGGCGTCCCATGTTTTTACTCTTCTAGTAGTTTGTAAGTGCCAATTAAAACTATATTAAATATTATTGAAAACGCGGTGAATCCTAACTAAGGAACAATTTATTTTTGCATGAAAGTTGAAGAGTTACATAAGGTATTTACTTTCTAATGTGCAAGTGCACCCCACTGTAGAATTTGGCAGCCACCTCTGGTCAGAAGCTCTAAAATAACTGAAAAAAACCCTTGACTTTGCAGAAACGGGCGGTCCGTTTGATAGATTCGCCTATCTTAACAAACGAATTGCAATCTTTGGAGATGGGAATGGTGTCCTTGTTCTACCTGTATTTTAATGGAACATGCTCTGATGGACTAGCATCATTGATCCCTTCGGCACCGATGCGCAGTTTGGAAATACGCCAAACGCACGCCCAACATTTGTGCATGGTTGACATTTGTCACATGAGAACGGGTCGCTTCTATCACTCGTTTTTGTGTTCAACAGCTCGGCTGTGGAATGATCTGCCGGCATCTGAGTTTCCTCCCTCCTACAACATGGGTCTCTTCAATACCAGAGTTCACTCCTTCCTATCCTCTAAAAGACCCTCCATACAGCATCCCTAAAGATGATATAGGCCTTGAGGGAATTTTTTTTCCCTCAGAGCTTCCTTTTTAACTTTTTCATGCAAATAATACGCAAACGGGAGAAATATTCTTCCAATTTTAAGACAGCATCAAAATAAATACAACACAGTTAATTCTACCTGAATAACTTTTATTCTTTGCATGATAGTTGAAGAGTTAAGTACATTAATACAACATTTACATTCTAACATAGATACTACGTACATAGTCAGAAAATATATATACTTTTCCATGAAAACATAATAATATCATCCTTATTCTCTTGACGTGAAGACAGCTGCGTTTCATTTAAAATACATATATGTCTATGTGTTCTGTAGCTAATATACTTTTCCATGAAAACATAATAACATCGTCCTTATTCTCTTGACATGAAGACAGCTGCGTTTCACTTAAAATACATATATATCTATGTGTTGTGTAGCTAATATACTTTTCCATGAAAACATAATAACATCATCCTTATTCTCTTGACATGAAGACAGCTGCGTTTCATTTAAAATACATATATGTCTATGTGTTGTGTAGCTAAGAAATGTCTTAGGCTAAGAAGTGTTGACAATACATATATCGATGCTCTCAATGAACAGTGTCGGATGTGTAAATTGGTAACTTTGCATAAGAGCTGTAGTAGTTGTAATAATATGTTTTTCCAATGAAATAAATAGGGGATTATGCAATAAAAAAAAATTATAATAAAAAGGGTAAATATTAAAAACAACACTATATTTCTTTACCTCAAAAATAATAAAAATGTAGACGTGAAACTGTAAACAGATAGAAAGGAAACTTTAAACAGCTCTAATAAGAAGATACCATTTGTACATCCAAAATTGTTCGTTGGGACCGTCAATATGTATGTGTTGTGTAGCGAAGAAACGTCTTATAAAACTTAAAAGTGTCGAAAATACATATATTAAAGTGTTTCGTAAGACAATGTTAAATGTCAAACATAATTTCGGAAATGGATAACAATATCTTGATTACATATTCTCATACAAAATCATAAACCAGAAACAAAACGAGGAATGAAAAAATTTAATTCAAGAGGAATGGGGCATAGCTGGTAAGTCGCTGTACTTAATTCTAAACATACATTGCACATTATTTTGTAATGCAAAACAATCTTTCAATTAATTGTTTTTTTTTTACATATTATAGCTGGAATGTTTCAAATGGAAATATACATAAATAATTTATTTATTACGTAAATTTTAAATAGCTGGTCTTATGTGGTGGAAACAGATCCATTCCATTTCATCGTGTATAAGTTCATAAATAAATTAAACAATGCATTTTTGAAAGACAAGTATGTTTGTAAGTTACTTGAACTTTTTAATATTTCTATTTTTGCAACCGTTAATACATGGTGGAATTCCATTGTAGTGATTAAATAAAAGACACTTTTTAACTTTATTCCACTTTTATTTATGACTGTGACCGGTTTCAGCCTGTGACGGCTATCTTCAGACTGGTACAAGTAATGCTTCAACTTTGGTTTATATACAGTTTTGATATACAGACCAGGTAACCCGTGACACCCAAAACTGTATATAAACCAAAGTTTTAGCATTAATTGTACCAGTCTGAAGATAGCCGTCACGGGCTGAAACCGGTCACAGTCAAAAATAAAAGTTGAAAAATGTCTTTTATTTAATCATTACTTGAACTTGACTTGCTAGATGAATGAATGTTCAGAAGAGTAGTCGGTGTAAGAGTGGGGCAGATTATCACTAAGACTAAGGTAAAGTCAAAAAATATTTGATACATACAAAGATATAGTTTAACAAAAATATTTCTTGAACATAGTTTGTACATATTCATTTTGGACCTGTTAAAATATCACTTTCCTCTAGAAAACATACAATATATAGATTAATCATCAGAAAATACATATTTAGTATATATATATTAACAAAATATGATATATAAATATCTCTCTTTATATCCAAAATAGTTTATTGTGTGCAAACAACGTGCTTGCCACCACTTCGAAGTGGCGAATTGAATGGACCCGGGACTATGGTGGATGCACCCAAAGCCAGTGGCGGTTTCTACTCTACCTATAGGATATATTCTTATCTACCAGTTAGCTGAATATACATATTAATAAATGTATTAAAGATTACTTTTTAATCACCACTTTATTAGTACATACATTAGTATTCTGTATATTCCTGATGAGGAAAGCTTCGCTTTCGAATCATGTAGATATGTATATATTAATAAAGTGGTGAATACAAAGTAATTTTGAATTAATTTATTAATAATGACGCCACAAAGTGAATACAATATTTTGAAGATATTATTATACATATGTATATAAAAATCGAATTACATAGTAAATAAACTGAAAACATTTTAGGGGAGGCAGATTGACCGCTATGATTTTCGAATTATTAGGATGGCTAGATGTAAGCGGCAATCTATAGTTGACTGCTGACGGAATGCAGTTATATGTTAAGCAGTCGTTAGTTTTTTTACAACATTTTCGTTTGTGTTAAAGTCACATGCGTAGTTTACAGATTAAAATAAATTGTCTACAATAATTTCCATATTGAAAATTTTTATCAAAAGGTTGATACAGACTTGGTCCTAGTGAAATTTATAAATGGCTTATAAAATAATCAATTTTAAATGTAACGAAACAATAAATATATATATGTAAATATTTTTTTAATTTCAATTTTTTCTTTTGTAAATAATTTCACAATGGTTTGTGAGTTAGCAGAACAGTTAATATTCAATATAAAACAATAAAACTCTTGTTATCTCTACCAAAAACACGTGAAATTTTACTGAAATGCACAATGAAAGCTTTTTGTGTACTCATTACTGACAATTTTGTCAGAGAAAAAAAAGGTGCAAACTTTTAAGTAACTAACATTTTAGTGTACAGAAAGGACCCAAGGAAAAGTGTGTTACAAATTTTTTTAATAGACCAAAATCCACCACTGCTCTGAGTATCATAAATGTATCAACCCTTAAATGTATAGAATATCCATAGTTTAGCGGTACACATAATGTAATATGTGTATAGAATATTATTCAATTTCATAATGACTTAATTTAAAGTGTATTTCAATTCGGTGTGGTACGTAAATAAGTAATTTACAAGATAATTCAATTAAGTACATGTAAAATTATTTAAGTACATAAATACCTAAAAAGAAACTTATTCCGATAAGGGAGTAAGTCAATACCTGTTACGAGAATCAAACTCGTCCCGTCCGACTGCTAGCCGGGGGCTTCCTACCCACTAGGCTATTGACTATCTCAATAAAATACCTAATAATGACATAAATAATATTTCATCGCTCACAACCCAAAGAGGGAATCTCATATTTAACGTCTTTCCATGAGTCTTTAGATTTTTATAAATTTTATTACATGTTCCGATAATTGGGTTTAACCCGCAGGCTGCCATGCGCACATATACATGATTACAGTTTCCGAGCCGTCAGTGCCACGCGCAAACATACATGATTTCAAATTCGTCTTACGATATCTCGACTCTCTTCGTATAGATGGCGCAAAACTCAACATTAAAAATTAATTTGAACCTTTATCTAGCGACATCTCTAAAAAGACCTGACAAATGATTTTGTTTATGTTATCAAAGACCTCGTCAAAGAGAAGACTCCAATATTTCCCCGCTCAGTAGTTTGAAATTCCCGCTCGCGCGCAGATGTGTTAGTATGTCACGTGGTTTCTTTTTGTAAGTAGACGGTTCGCGAGTGTACGGAATCTGCAACGTATCTTTTTAATGGAATAAGATTTTTCTTCCGCCTTCCGAGTGAAAAAAATAATAATATACCGCTTTTATTTGAATTGTTTGCCATCAGAAACTTATCGAGTGTGTTCATTTGTTTTCTAGTATTATTTGTTTAACCTTTTATCATGGCTCGACGCAACTTGTGTGAAGAAGAAATAAGAGAATATTGTCTCGATATTGACTCTGACTGTGAATTTAGTGATAGTGAGAGTGATTCCGCCAGTGAAGTAGGCAGTATAAATGTAGAAGAACACGTTGAAAGTAAAATTGTGGAATCGAATGATCAACTCTTGGACGAACCCAGCACGTCAAATCAAACTGATTTTGACAGGAATATATGGAAATCAGGTCATTTTGTTCCAATTATTCATGATTTCGATGATTTCCCTTCTGGCGTAAACTCTTCTCCCCTTTTAACGGAAAATTCCGAAGAAGTGAATTTTTTTGAACATTTTTTAAATATAAGTGTTATATCTGATATTGTATCACAAACCAACAAATATTACGCAGCGACGATGCAGAAAAAAGTTGTATCTGAACAATCAAGGCTTCGTAAATGGGTGGACACTACGATTAGTGAAATGTATGTGTTTTTTGCTATAACAATGCTGATGACGCGAAATAAACACCACTCCATAGCAGAGCATTGGTCGACAGATCCACTTCTTACGAGTGCCATTTTTGGAAAAACGATGCCTAGAAATAGGTATCAAATATTATTGAGCATGTTACATATTTCTGATCCCGACACGCAAATTCCTGGCGATAAATTGCATAAAATAAAATTACTCATTAATCCGACTCGAAAGATATTTAAAGAAACTTTTACTCCCTTCGAAAATCTTTGCATCGATGAGAGCATGGTTGTTTTCAAAGGACGTTTAAAATTCAAACAATTTATTCCTTCCAAACGACACCGATTTGGTATCAAAATGTTTGTTTTGTGCGATGTACTTACGGGTTATGTTTTGGATTTTATTGTTTATTGTGGTGACGGAACAGACGTTACTGACAATCAATGTATAGGGGCGTCGGGAGCTGTTGTGACAACTCTCCTCGAAGATTACCTGGATAAAGGTCATAAACTTTATGTGGATAACTGGTATACCAGTCCTATACTATTCAAATACCTGCACGAAAAAAAAACTAATGCTTGTGGAACGGTGAGAAAAATAGGAAATATATGCCGATATTTAACAAACTGAAGAAGGGGGAAATGGAAGCACAGAACTGCGGGCCATTGATGGCTTTAAAATGGCACGATAAGAGGGAAATACACATGCTCAGTTCTTTACATGATGACGCAATTTCCCCAACGGGTAAAACAAATTTAAGAACTGGGCAAGCAATATGCAAACCCGATTGCATTCAAGACTATAATAAGTACATGGGATTAGTAGATAAGGCAGACATGATGCTAACCGGAGTAAGTTGTTTGCGAAAATCCATTAAATGGTACAAAAAACTTTTTTTTCACATTATCGATTTATATTTATTAAATTCATTTATAATATACAACAGAATTAAAAAATCGGGTAAGAGCTTCCCCGATTATCAGTTATGTGTGATTAGACAGTTAATAGGTAAATACCACAAAACATCACAACCCGACCCATCTCCTCATTCTTCTCATCATGATACACCGTTACGACTGGTTTCAAAAGAGGTAGCAAACCATCTGCCAGAGCCAATACCAGCAACATTAAAAATACCCAAGCCATATAGAACCTGCCATGTTTGTTCTAATACTAAACTTAAGCCAAGCCGCAGGAAAATGGCTCGATATATGTGTTCCCAGTGTAATGTGGCATTATGTATTTATCCATGCTTTAAAGTGTATCATTCAAAAAAGAACTATTAATAAAAATAAGACGATAACAAACTGTAAATAAAAGTGTAATAAAGAATCATGTTTATAAACAATAATATTAAAGTGTATCTTGCTTGACAAACTGTGAACCGTTGCAGAGTTCCGACATCGTAAATGCGAGTAGTCATTTTATTATAGTTTGTATGTATGTATTAGTGAGTTCACCGTCATCGTAATGGCGACAAACTCGCGAGAATATTTATGTTTCGAAGTTCTTCAAATAATGCGTCACTTCATAAAGATGTCGTATTTAGACAATTCAATTTAGTAACATAAACACGTTTGATTGTTTTGGTATTAAATTACAATCTCTAAGTGCTTAGGATAACAAATAATGAAGCAATATAAATAACCCTAAAATCGCTTGGCACAGGACAGTCTAACCTGTGTTTACATTCGGGCAGCAAAAAGGTTAATTATGATTTTTAACATGTAAAAACTGTACATGAATCTGACAAAAAAAAAGAGGTTTCTGACTCTCCTGGAAATATGCTAAATACGAGATATGCCTGTTTGTGTTGTGGGTGACGATTTAATATTATTCACTAGGACAATATTTTAAACATATTTTTCTAAATTTTAATTGTTCTATGTGATAACCTAACGTTTGAATTCAAAATAAGAATGTGTCTAATTATTTGGGTTAAGGATGAAACTGTGGGGTACATAATTTATAAAGTCAAAAGATCTATGTTTATTTTAATGTAAACTACATAGTACCGAATGATGCAAAATACATAGTGCAAAATGAAAACATTTCAAAAGATGTGTTCTGTAAATATCATTTGGTGATAAAGTAACGTGTATGTTAAAATATTTCATATTGTCCGCATGCAAACATGTTTTCACAAATTTGTATTACTTAAAGTTTTTTTTAAGAAATCCCTCGATATGAAGATATACTCGTATATATATATTAATACAAAGAACGTCATAACACAAAAATTTGTATTTTTTAAACTGTCATGGTGTATAAATTTTTACTTAAAAATTAATTTGAAACAGCATACGAAAATACATCAAAAATTATTCAAAAATATTCATACATTCAAATACTATTGGGTAACGAACCCAGTATTAAGGTCCATATTTAATGTATATATATTTTTTTAAATGAGCTTCATATTAAATTTTATGAAAATATACATATATATTATATAAAATTTGTGTTTCGTTTTCGAAAGGTTCATACGTAATATTCAGGTGCAGGTCATGTTAGGTATTTTAATAGTAGCAACACAATAATTTCAATTTAATAGTTATCGGGTATGATATGTCAAGATGTACATAAAATATGTGAACGTATTATATGCAGTTCGTGACTATTTTTTAAACATTTGTGCAGATTAATTTGGATTTTATAAATCTGACTGAGAACTCTTTTTCGGACCTCTAGCATTTTAAATACTTCCTGATAATTTCTTAAAAATAACAAAGACTAAATGGGTACGTTCAAATAAATCTACGTCTACGTCGTATTTGTAAGACTCGCCTGTATTTGTTTTTTTTAAATGTGTGTAGCCTTTAATGATTTCAGGTAACAAATAAACATAAATAAGTACATATAGATCTACTGTGCAGTAAAGGGCCTTGCTATTGCAAATATTGTGAAGAATTAAAATAATTCTCTTGTTGTTAGTTCTTCTCTTGACTGCCTGTACACGCTAATCTTTACAGATGTACATGCATTTTGTACGGATGTAGGCACCTATGAGTGAAAGACTTTAGTTAATAAGCAGAGTTACTAAATCATCAATACTCGTATATGTAATTGAAATGTTATAAATGACCGAATTCAACGGAAATCTTAAGAGAAAGTAGTAGATTAAATGAAATCATTTGTAAATGTAACACACATAATATCGACGCTCCCTATGTAAACTCGGACATGTACTAAACATGAAGTTTTACCAATATATATAAAATATGTGCATTATAGATTTTTTATTATGCATCAATAGACGTCATATATTGTTACTAAATTTCAGGAGGATAATAATAAAAAATGAAAGGTTACTTCAAAAATCTCTTGTGTAAAAGTCCTTTTTTGTAGATGCCTTAGTTTACAGAGGGACAGTCGAAATGGCAACAGATGTATGACAGGATGCCAACTTAATTCAGGTGTAAATCCCTTGGGAAATATTGCATCTTATTGCATGATTTTGTTATAAGCACCATCGCCGTAGTACATGCTCCTGTCAGCGGGCTGTCGGCGGCTGGGGGAGTCATTATTCTCCGAGGAACTAGAGCTGTATGATTGTTGATGTGGGTTGGTATATATGTGCTGTGGTGGATCCAGTGATATTGTGGACGATGAGCCGAAGCTTGTGTTGTCTTTAGTGAGGCAGTCCTCTGCCGAGCTTGGCAGGGAAGCCTGACTTACAGAGTTATACTGTACCTCAATGGACTCATCAGATTCATTCACAGACTCCTGATCAAGGGTGTTTCCTTCATGGATAGGGGTGTTATGATGGATTCCATATATGGGAGCCATAACGCCATTGCGAGCTTGGTAGCCCATTTGAAAAGGCGAAGGAGAGGTATGGTGGACAAATCGTTCATTTTGGCCGTAACTGAGGAGGCAATCCTCGCTAGGGGACCTCAGATCGGAATGCGTATCTAGTTGGGAAGTCGCAACCTGCATAATGCTGGCTCCCGGGAGTCGGGGAAAGTTTTTAATAGAGATAAATGCGACTTGGCCGGACTTATGGAGTGGCACACCTTCGGTGATCGATTGCAAACGGTTGACATTCAGTGGTAATTGGTTCTGTAGAGAGTCTTGACGAGGGTTGATAGGTGGTGGCTGGCCAATAGCGCCTTCTCTTGAATTTTGGGTTTGTTCGTCGATTTGACTGTGGCACAGTTCCTCACGAGTGTTGGAGCTGATGGGGGAGACGGACTGGGAGGGCAGCTCGGGGATGGTGGGCAATGAAGGGGGATCCTGCACGGGTACGCCGATGGGTCTGGCCCGGTGCGCCAGCACTGGGGACTGGGTGTGAGGGTTCTGGTGCGTGAGCTCTAACGAGACCGGTATCTGCCGGGTGCCCTGTAATTTGAAAGTAAATATGTTAAATAAATGTTGTTTGAGAAACAATGTTTCATTAAAAAGAGTTGATATTTTGATGACTCGTTGGAAAGGTGATGGATAGCCTGATGGGTAGGATGCGTGATTGGCAGCTTGACGGGCCAAGATCAATACTCACACCTGTTACTTCAATTATTCCCTTTTCAACATAAGTACTACTTAGTGAATAGATCTGTAGGTACTATGAATCTTAGGGCTTACATCTTTATTCAATAAAAGGTACCCAAGAAATTTTATTACAGAACCTCGTTACATATTTGTATTTTAGATTTATTATTTCTATTTTAGGGTTTTGGGCAATAACATAAATATTTTACAGAATGCGTATTACATTTAAAAAGATAGCATTAGCAATAGCCACTGAAGAGATAAATCGAAAAGAAGTATGGGTCGGAGAGTGTCCGTGTGCTCAGAGCTAGCTCAATTTTTCCTTACTTCTGTTGAAATTGATCAATTGCCTGCCTAGTAACTAGGAGTCGAAAGGTTTTATGTTTTCTAGACATTATCTGCTCAGTGATGCGTGCATCAACACAAAAGCAGGAAATGTGCATATGCATTTAAGTATAACTAAGCGTATAATCATTAAGCACTGGCACTGGGAAGAATCGGTACTATACCTTGTTGCTCCTCTGAATCAGTTTCTGCAGGCGGCTGCGGTATGTCCTGTGATTGCGGAAGCAGCAGACCAGCAGCCAAGCCAACAGGAGCGACAAGAGAATGGCGCAGATTACTGTTACTATTGAAACTTCCAATTCCAGTTGTTCCACACGGCCTGTAAACCAGAAGTGTAGCTCCTTGAAATTCTTTTCAGATTTTTAACTCACAACGAATGACGCGTGCTATCAAAAAGGCACAAGTGTTGTAAATAGTTTGGCCAAAACTTGAGAATCTTTATAGCTTTATTCTAGATAGATAATATATTACATATACACAAATTTATATTGAACTAACTTACAAAGTACATAAGTACAGTAAAATCTCACTAATCTAGCAGCAATCCGACACCACTGGAGTCTAGATCATGGTTTTTTTTAAAACATGGTTACAGTGGGAGAAAACAATTACTGTCAACATAATAAATATTATATTTTCGTTATCCAGTATTCCATAGATACACAAGTATAATTGTGAAATCTGGTATTTTCAGATAATTTGTTTTAATGGTTTATAAGGCACTGACATTTTCATATTTGGCTGATCTCTGTGTGAGGAACAATCTTACTCAGAAACAACTCACGCTCTGGTCGGACAAGTCTGATAGGTCTAATAGACTGGTTGAACTTACTCGTATGAATGTTTCAATGTTTGGGTACATTACGCTCTAAATGCTGGGTTCACATTCTTTGAATGACCTATCATTTAGTCTGTCTAACTAACGTATTTTCCCTTAGACAGAATTCTAGCTTGTTCTCTTTTGATTAAATTTTAATGCTAGACTTTTAAAATTCAACTTAATTTTTCACCTGTTGCTGGTACCAACAACGTATTATACTGTTCAATGCCTTATTTTATGTTCTTATTTTTTATTACACCAATAACACAATAATACATGTACATTTTTATAAAACTTCCTTTCATCGAAACATTAGTATCATACACTTGTGTGTGATTTTAAAACTCCCACTAAAACCTTATTATACTTATGTATGCATATGTGATAATAACAGTAAATTCTGTTTACTGTCATAATCTATGTAATGTTTTTTTATTACTAGTGTGTGATTTTAAAACTCCCACTAAAACCTTATTGTACTTATGAATGCATATGTGATAATAACAGTAAATTCTGTTTACTGTCATAATCTGTGTAATGTTTTTTTATTACACCAATAACACAATACATATACATTTTTATAAAACTTACTTTCATCAAAACATTAGTATCATACTAGTGTGTGATTTTAAAACTCCCAGTAAAACCTTATTATACTTAGGTATGCATATGTGATAATAACAGTAAATTCTGTTTACTGTCATAATCTATGTAATTTTTTTTATTACACCAATAACACAATACATATACATTTTTATAAAACTTACTTTCATCAAAACATTACTATCATACACTTGTGTGTGATTTTAAAACTCCCACTAATACCTTATTATACTTATGTATGCATATGCGATAATAACAGTAAATTCTGTCTACTGTCATAATCTATGTAATGTTTTTTTATTACACTGATAACACAGTACATAATAATAAACATTTTCAATAAAAAAAGCACCTTTGGGGTGATTAAATCACTGAATGACTTTGCATTATCGTTTATTATTACTAATGGGCTTCTTGCATTGTTGGATTAGTAAGAGTTTACCGTATAATAAAATGGAACTGAAAAATATTAAATTCCCAAGCAATAAATATGTTTTAAATATTTATACCTTCATAATATATCTATTGTGGGTACTCACATTCATAAATATTCCACAGCCAGAGTTTGTTCTTAGCAAAACTTGAAGCGTCATGCAGTGGCGTCTCATTATAAAATAAATGATAATTTCTTATTGGCAGCCGTAATCTGCTGATGATGACATTTCTTTAGTTATTGAAACAGGTCTCAGTAATCGTGCTACAGTCCGGCCAATATTATCTTTGACCGGACTGTAGCATAGACGAATAATAATACAACGCCGCATAGATATATTATGTAGGTACACATTGTAAAAATGTTACAGCAAGAAGAATGTAATGTCGCAAAACAGCAAATTTTTCAAATGCATGGAATTTTTTTTGGACACCTAAGAATGGGACGCAATCAAAATCTTGCACAATAACGCATAATCTATGTACAATCTGACAAATAATAATAATAATATTTATTTATTCGATACACATATTATTTAGCAAAGAAAATTTAAGAAAGCCTTGACTGTCCAACTAGGAACAAATCCCGTTTTAGGACAGTCAAATTGACAAGTTTAGTTCATATTAAGTGCCATTGTACAAAAATAGAAGGGAAAACGCTAGTATTGACATAGTATGGTAATATACTCGTATACGTTATCCTGTTGTCAGTGAAACCTAAAATTATCTAAAAAGTTTGAGAAATTTCAGAGTGCTCCAAAGCAGACATAAAAAGCTATGTTTCCCTTGAATGCCGCTATAAAACATTGTGCCCACGTCCTAATAGTTTTCCTTTAATGTTTGTTAATCTTAAGTACTTTATACAAGATTGATTCTCAAAATTAGAAATTATTAAATAGAATATGAGAAATCGTCTTCGCGAACTCATAT
This sequence comes from Halesus radiatus, assembly GCA_022606495.2. NCBI lineage: Eukaryota > Metazoa > Arthropoda > Insecta > Trichoptera > Limnephilidae > Halesus > Halesus radiatus. Next base: position 32,914 of record JAHDVE020011869.1, read on the forward strand.
CTCAGAACGAGGTAAGGTGCATTTAACCAAAGTGATGAACCGTACTGCGCCTAGAAACGGTCAGATACATACAATATGGCAATTGCACAAGGTTCTAAGTGACGTTAAAACCATGTAAAACAAATGGATATTTCAAGTATTTGATGTTAGAAGTTCGTCGTATCTACGAAAATATTGCACAGGTGGCTCTGAAAATTATTTAGGTTATAGAAATGAGCAAAAGATGTGGCAAGATGGCCGCCGACCCTCATAACTTCTTTTCGGAGTTCTTATGTCTGGTAATATAAAAGCAAGTAAATATGGATATTTGCCGATTTTCCCACTATAACTTGAGCCTGAGCTGTACAAAACGTAATTCGACACAAAAGAGTCGACGTTTCGAGGCAATTTCAACATCATCGCTACTCAACGAGTACTTTCATGAACATTTCAGAATATGCAACGCCTTAATGCTAATACATGATCATATGAATGAAATATAAGTATGAATATCGCCATTGGTAATTTACAGTCAGTATTGAGTCATAATTCATAATATAAGAATACTGTATACTCGTGTATTTAACACGTGCGTGTAATATTAAAAAAATTATGTTTTCAATATTTACCTTTTAAACCATCAGTCGATTCTGCACCCTTCTTGACGTAGAGCGAGTCGTGAAGGTAGTCTGAAAATTATGAAAACAAAATATTATTTTCATATAATTTTTAACCCTATAATATTATTGGTTCACAGTTTTTTTTTGTGAAATAAAGTTATGAAGTTGTGAATTCTTGCTTGTCGTTTGGGCGCCATTATTGATTTGACAGCGAAAGTAATGCACTGTGATGACCATTACTATCTCTAAAAAATGAAACAAAGAAACATTCATTTGAAATTTTTATTTCATTCCATAATTTTTTTTTTTCAAAATATATCTAATATAGTTCTTAAGCAGGTACCTACTTGTGCTTTCCATTTTGAAAATATTCTACCCAAGCAAACATTTATCTTTTGAATATGTAATCTATGGGCTAACCTCAATACAACATGGCAGGGTCAATGTTTTTCATACTAATTTTAAAACGTTATAGCAACAGTTTTACATATTGGATTTCATTTAAACTAATCTCTAAACCGTCCCGGTATTTATAAAACAAACTGTGCTATTTTCAGCGAAACCGCGTTATTCAAGAAAATCTAGGACAGACTGACATTCATTTTTATATATAAAAGATATACATAAAAACGGTATGCAAAAACTGTGATCGGAACCACGAACTTAGTCAGTAGCTACAACAGTAGAACGACAATAATTTATTTATTTATTCTTAAATTTAAAAAAAAAACACAACCAAAAACATTAGCCACTCATCTCACTAGGGCAGTCCTTTGTTGAGATCAGCGGCTTTACAATTTTAGTGATTTTTTTTTTTTAAATAACACCAAAGTCATATCTATAAACAATTATAAAATCTACAGTAAATCATAAAGTATCCACAATCATAGGGGTGGTGAATAAATCATAATAATAAGTGAATAATAATAAGTAAATAATAATCCGTAAATAGTAATAAGTAAATAATAGTCCTTGAATAAAAATAAGTAAAAATTAATAATTAAATAATAATAAAATAAAATAATTAAAAATTAATAATATTAAGTAAACGATAATCAGTAAATAGTACTTAGCATATAATAAATAATAGATATATAATAATAACTAAATACTAAAAAGTACATCAAAATAAAAGTGTTCATTTATTAACTAATTCTGCGAAATTAAGTATACGAGGTTTTTCCAGCAATTTAGATAAGTAGAAGTAGACGCTTTCCTCGAATATTCTCGAAGAGCGTAGGCGAGACTAAGGCGCAGTGTGATGTTGGTTGTGGGGAAGGGGGGAAGGGGGGAAGGGGGAAGGGAGGAAGGGGTGAAAAGGGGGAAGGGGGGATGGGTGGAAGGGTATGATGAGTTTAGTAAAGTGTTGCGGGGAGCTGTTTTAAATGTTCCATGCGTAATTTTCAAGCGCGAATTGTGCTCTACGGGAATTATTGCGGACGTAGTTTTACGTTTTTTTTAAACGGTTTTTCTAAAATCCTCGAAACGGTTGCAACCGTTTCCGAACTTAAACGCTTTCGAAAAAACGGTATTGCGTTTTTTTACTCACCACTAATACAATGCCGGGAGGGAGTTGTTGGAACCATGCGTATTGTCGGTAGCGTGATAAGTTAGTGGTTAACTAATTACAGAACTTACGGCGCTAATTATTTCTCCAATAAACATTGCACATTTTACTCCCTAGAAGTGTGATCTACCGATTTGAAGATGTCGCGAATTTATGTAAAATCATAAATTAATTAAAAATTACTTTGTATACATCACTTTATTAATATACTCATACCAACATGTTTCGAAAGCGGTGCTGTCTTCATCAGGAATATATAGAATTTAAAAAAATTATAATGTCAACTATAGACAAATGATAAACATTGAACACAATAATGTAAGAATGGACAAATTATAAACAAAAAACGAAAATTAATTAATTCACCAAAAATGTTAATAAAAAAAAATGATAAAACATTCACATTAGAAATTATTTTTGTTATTAATATTAACATGAAAATAAATTCAAGAGATAGCTATCTAAGAAAAAAGATTATTCAATATATTTAATTTACGCTTTTTCCGTTATCATAAATTTCAAATTTGTCTAATTGTCAACCGGTTGTATTTGCATGTAAAAATTTTAAACCTTTATTAATATCAAAAGAATGATTGGTTTCTAAAATATGATTGGCAAATTCAGAATAATTTTGTTATTATTTAAACACCTGAGGTGTTCCTTAACTCTAATAATGAAATTTCTGGAAGTCTTTCTTAGGTAAAAAATATTTTTTTGAATTTATTATTAGTATAAAAAGCCGGTTGGGTAGTATTTGGGATGTTTTTAATGATTAAATTTGAGGTATTATCATTTAAAAAAAACAATGTTTTTCTCCACTGTTATACTTATATATTAATATAAGACAATAATAATAATAATAATTTATATAAGACCTTTTGACTCCTAGGCCCCAGAGAGGCCAAACAAAATGATCAAGAAAGATTATTGGTGTTTGAAAATGTTTGATCAGAATTTTCTATTGCACACGGTGGGCGAGCGGATATTAAGGATCACTTGAAGTGTGCGAAACACAAGGCTGGTGCGGCGGCGACTGCAAGCACTTCTTCTATTAAAACATTCTTTGAAAATGATGATCCAATTCAAAATGATGTAATTATTGTGGCCAAAGAGGCCACTTTTGCTTACCACACAGTAATGCATTAAATGATGTAATTATTGTGGCCAAAGAGGCCACTTTTGCTTACCACACAGTAATGCATTAAATGATGTAATTATTGTGGCCAAAGAGGCCACTTTTGCTTACCACACAGTAATGCATTAAATGATGTAATTATTGTGGCCAAAGAGGCCACTTTTGCTTACCACACAGTAATGCATTAAATGATGTAATTATTGTGGCCAAAGAGGCCACTTTTGCTTACCACGCAGTAATGCATTAAATGATGTAATTATTGTGGCCAGAGAGGTCACTTTTGCTTACCACACAGTAATGCATTAAATGATGTAATTATTGTGGCCAGAGAGGTCACTTTTGCTTACCACACAGTAATGCATTAAATGATGTAATTATTGTGGCCAAAGAGGCCACTTTTGCTTACCACACAGTAATGCATTAAATGATGTAATTATTGTGGCCAAAGAGGCCACTTTTGCTTACCACACAGTAATGCATTAAATGATGTAATTATTGTGGCCAGAGAGGTCACTTTTGCTTACCACACAGTAATGCATTAAATGATGTAATTATTGTGGCCAAAGAGGTCACTTTTGCTTACCACACAGTAATGCATTAAATTATGTAATTATTGTGGCCAGAGAGGTCACTTTTGCTTACCACACAGTAATGCATTAAATGATGTAATTATTGTGGCCAGAGGTCACTTTAGCACCACACAGTAATGCATTAAAATGATGTAATTGATGTGGCCAGAGAGGTCACCTTTTACAGTAATGCATTAAATGTGGCCAGAGAGAGTCACTTTGCTTCCACACATTCACATTAAATGTAATTATTGGCCAAAAGAGGGTACTTTACGCACAATGTGCATTAAATGAGCTTCAAAACTTCTGATTGTGCATCAGTGATGTAAATTCTTTGAGCCAAAATTTGGTGCAGCACAAGAACTAAATGCGGAGCAATAATGTTGAATAATGCTGGCACCTTTGTCTGTAGAAAAATTACATACTGACTTACAGAGACGCCTTTTTCGTAGAAATTGTCACTAACGACACTTCAAACCGAAAAAAGGGTAAAATTAGCGCCTATTGTTGTTAGATATTTTTTTACTATTGGAAGGTGTACAAGTAAAAAACTATTGGATTTTGAATCGTTCATGGTGAGACATCGGAAATATTTGCTGAAAGAAATAAATTTTAACATTACGTCGTCACGAAATTGACGGAAAACTGACTGCATTTTGTGATGACAATTGCCTTTACCAATTTTGGAGGTGTAAATAGAAGAAGAAAAAACCATGTTTACAGCCGGCTTAAACAAGATTGAGCACAATACACTTCAAAATGCCGTGGATGGTTTGCCTAATGTGAAAACATGGAAGCTCTAGTTGTGAAAATATATAAATATTTTCACATTTACACCGTTGGAGTGACTCAATTGAAGGAGTTCTGTGAATTCGCGGATGTGGAATATAAAAAAAAACTGGTAAAGCATGGAAGCACCAGATTTCTTCCTCTGTTACCGGCACTCGAAAGAATTTTAAATATAATCGAAGGCCATATTTTCTTTCTCAAGAAAATTGTCTACGTGCAATGCGAGGCTTTTTTGAGAATGACGTAGGCGAGATATATTTTTTTGTTTGTACATGGACAACTAAATAATTTTAACAAGACTGGTATACTTATGGAAAAAAGTTAAGCAAGCGCAACAGAGATTGTTTTGGAGCTAAAACGACTGAAACGTAACTTGCAGGAAATAATGGATAGTAACTTTGTGCCGCAAGGAGAGAAACAATTATTGAGAAAACTTGACAGCCAGGATAATGTTAGTAGATTTATGACAGAGTAGCTGGATTTTACAGACGGTGCATTTCTTATATAGAATTATGGGAAAACAGTTTCGGTAGCGCCGAAATTTTTGCATGGATTGGACTACATCATGTATTAAAATAGAAAGAAATAGAGAGATCTGCAGACGCTATAAACGAAATATACCAATCAGATGATCGACACCAAATTAATACTGATAGTCTTTTTGATGAGCTGTCGTTCGCAAAAACTTTTTTTGCATCAAAAAATGAAGAATGGAGTTTAACGACGACCAAAACTGATGAAGACACATTGATGCACCTAATCTGATTAAAATTATACAATATATTCTGTGCCTACCCGGAACTTCAGCACCTTTGGACCGTGTTTTCTCAATAATTAATCACATTTGGTCGGATGACCGCGGCCGCATGCTAGAGACTACTGTACGAGCGTTACTGTACTGTTAATTAAATTTTGGCATTACATGCAGTGACTTTTATGAAAAAAAAAATGACATAATATTATAAACAATTCACTCCAGCGAAAAGTACAATTGGCACAATAACTAATTTCTTAACTTTAAATAAACAACTTTCAAAATTCGATTTATTTGTTTATTTTTTTCCTAGCTGTCCCTCCTGTCCCGGTTTAAAGCTTCATAATTATGGTAAGCCTAGATTATACCATATTGTAAAATGGATTGCGCAATAATATATTGCTTTTATCAAATTGGTTGATAGGATGTTTCTCAATCTAATGAATATATAGATAAGTTTTCTTACTCTGGTTACTGTATTTTGTACTTGTTCTTTCCATTTTAATTGACTGTCTACTAAAACACCCAGATACTTTATGCTATTTTTGCCTGTGATGAGTAAACATTTGGCATCGTCGCATTCTTTTTTATTTGCACACTGTGATGAATGTATTTTGATACAAACAATGTTTTCAATGTTTTTTTTTTTTAAAGAGAATGGGATAAAGTATGTTTTGTCAGTATTTAGTGACGTCTGCATAAGATATGATGTCTCCAACTATGGGGACGTTAAACATTTTATTTACATATATAATAAAAAGGATTGGACCAATGACAGTATCTTGTGGTATACCGAAATATGCGGTTTTGGGTTCACTTAAGGCATTATTAATTTTAACATATTGAAATCTTTCTTTTAAATGGCTTTGGAACCTTGATAGCACTATTCCGTCTATCCATATTTGCTTTAGTTTTTCAATGAGTTTGGAATGTGATGTGTTTTGAAAGCCTTGTGGAGGTCTATGAAGATACCAAGACACTTTTCTCTAATATCTAAATTTTGCATTATTGTTGATGTTAATTTAGTAATCGCATCCTGATTGCTGAGATTGTGCCTAAAACCGAATTTATTTCGACTCATTATCTTCTTCTCTTTTATGTAGTTGTTGAGTTGTTTCTTCACAATTTTTTCATAAATCTTAGCTATGTTTGATGTGAGTCCATGAATGGTTCAGTTGCATACCCAATTAACATAGCAAAGCTAGCCGTTAGTGCCCACCTAAAGTTATTGACAGAAAAATCTGAAGCTTTTCGTAGTTCGCGACATTATAAACAATTATGAATATGTGTAACTGTAAATAATAATTTTCGGTAAATCTCAAATAAAACAATGTTTCAAATAAATACCTACTCTTCTTTTACCTTCTAATAAATATAATATCAATGACAAATAGGATTCAAACAGTAACTGCATTATCATGCAATGTGCAGGATTTTCTAATATTGAGTCCCGTGCATGCAAAATCATATGTTTATAATTTAACTTGTTAATCCGGAGTGATCTGCCAGGTGCAGTTAAGTATATTTCTGTATCTGTACATAATAAGATAAACCCTAGCAAGTAATATTTGTACAGCGCCCTTGAGGTGATTTTTTTTACAAAAGCGGTGCTATACAAGTTATCCAATTATTATTATTATATGAAGTTTATCGGGTACGTCCTTACGTACACCCTGTATACTAAATATAAATTATTTTATCTCATTATCTCTGCCATGGATATGAATGTTAACCGTTAAAATTGCTGTTTAAAAAAAATTTAAAGTTGTTCGAAAAACTTAATTAAAACCGTTTTAATAACACTGTCCTGATGAAGGTTAGGATGTAACTATTTGACAATATGTATAAATTCTATAAGGTGATTCAAAACAAAATAACCGTTCATTTTCGGGCATCATCTTTTTGAGTTTAAGATTTTTCTATAGACTAGATTGTCATTTACACGACATGACAATCTAGTCTCCTTTAATAGAAGCAATATTCCCAACGATATGCTTGGTGTAACCTTAAGTGACCAGCTCAGGTATCGGGACTCCATCGAATCCAGAGTAAAGTTAGCCTCTCAGAAACTGGGCGTACTGTACAGAGCCCGCAGATACTGCAGATAATACACAACTGCTGACCCTGTACAAATCGCAAGTGAACCCCACTGTAGAATTTGGCAGCCACCTCTGGTCGGGAGCCGTAAAATATCTGAACAAACCCTCGACTGTGCAGGAACGGACGGTGCGTTTGATAGATTCGCCTATCCTAACAAACAGATTGCAATCTTTAGAGCACAGACGTCAGGTGGGAATGCTGTCTTTGTTCTACCGGTATTTTAATGGAAGATGCTTTGAGGAACTAGCGTCATGGATCCCTTCGGCACCGGTGCACAATCGCGAAATACGCCAAACGCGCAACCAAAATTTGCACATGGTTGACATTTGTCACATGAGAACGGGTCGCTTCTACGCGTCGTTCTTGTGTTCAACAGCTCGGCTGTGGAATAATCTGCCGGCCTCTGTGTTTCCTCCCTCCTACAACAAGGGTCTCTTCAAGACTCAGATTCATTCCTTCCTATCCCCTAAAAGACCCCCCACACAGCATCCCCAAAAATGATATAGGCCTTGAAGGAAATTATTTCCCTCGGGGCCTCCTGTGTGGAGTTACTGTAAATAAAATAAATAAAAATAACCTATTCTTATTCCAAGATATTTTACATTAGATTTATGATTTAGTAATATCATTATGATTTAGTAATATCATTTATAGTCATATCATTTATACAATTATTAGAGTGAATGGTTATGTTAATTAAATTTGTTGGTACCTGTTGAAGAGAGAAGGGAAAAAAGGTTTTTTCTGTATTGAGTGATAATAAGTTCCTTAAGAAGTCATTCTTTAATTATCTTTTTGTCGTGATTGCAGTGTCATCTGAAAAAGATTTAATTTTACAATGCATGATTTTACTTTGATATTTGAATAACTAGAATTCACAAATACAACAGTATCGCTATTTCTGTTCATCGTATGGGATTTTTCAAAGTTGTTAATTGTGTATACAAAAGGCAATGCTGTTGTAGTCATTAGTGAATGCTTCGGCTAACACGATAACGTCCGGTCTATGATTTAATGAATGAATTGAAATTAAAAATTCGTTAAAGCTTTTTTTCATAGATCTCACATTTAAGTGTAATATTGAGAAGGATTTGCTACGTTATCTACGCTGTTATTGCAAGAATGAAGGAAACAAAGATCGTTCTCATGTGACAAATGTCAACCGTGTGCAAACGTTGGGCACGCATTTGGCGTGTTTCCCGACAATGCACCGGTGCCGGAGGGATCAATGACGCTAGTTCCTCAGAGCATCTTCAATTAAAATACCGGTAGAACAAGTACACCATTCGCGCCAGACGTCTGTGCTCCAAAGATTGCCGTCCGTTTGTTAAAATAAAACAGATTTTACAGGCACCTTAGTGATGTATGACCGTAACCAAGCCGATGATAGAATTGCATCAGTGAATCGCCGTCTTCTACTTGTGCTCTTGTGTATCCAATATCATTCCTTTCTTTCTATATTATAGTTTAGGTGTTGTTTGAATGTGCAATTCGACAATTGTGTTTTTTTGACGATAATTGAATCATTATCAGTTTCCGATTTCATGGAATTTTTTAGGTCTTCGTTTTGATTTTGATTCACTAAGGCTTCTTTTTCTTGATTTCATTTCAGTTTTTATATTTTATCAGTGTCATTTAAATTTATCTATTATTCAATATTATTTATAATACCATACTTAAATTATCTGGAATACGTAACTGTTTTTTCTGAACAATTTATCACATTTCTTTATACTTAATTATTGTACTATTTTTTTTCTACATATTTTATATTACCATACTATATCATTACTAGCTTTCTATATTTGTATAATGACACTTAATATGAATTAAACTTGTCAATTTGATCTACCTAAAAGTAGATTTGTTCCTAGTTGGGCGGTCAAAGATATCCTACATTTTTTATTAAATAATTTGTGTTTCAAGTAAATACATATTATATTATATTATAATGTCAAGTCACAAAGCGATTGCTTTCTTCGATAATCGATTGTTTGAAAACTGTTGTCATTGAAGGCCTGTTTTGTGTCCTGAGCGGATTTTAAACTGCCCATGCATTCAACGGCTGCGTGTTTTGGCCGATCAAATTTCGCCATTCAGTAATAATTAAGCTCCTCTGAATGGCCAATAATGACTGCATGAGCTGCTACATGTTGAAGTGTACTGCCGAACTGACGAGATATCTCACTATCGCGCAGACACCGGCAACTCTACCTGTCGAAATAATTATTATAATCCTGTATTATCAGTTATCACTCAATACATTTTTTAAACACACAGGCAGTGGCCTATGTTATCTTTGGAAATTCTGTGAGGTGTGAGGGGTGGGTAAGAATCTGCGGATTAGTATGCCTAGCAGTGACGGGCGTATACATCCATTCCTGTAGTACACAACTGCTGACCCTGTACAAATCCCTTAACAAACAGATTGCAATCTTTGGAGCACAGACGTCAGGTGGGAATGCTTTCCTTTTTCTATGGGTATTTTAATGTAAGATGCTCCGAGCAACTAGCGTCATTGATCCCTTCGGCACCGGTGCATGGTCGGGAAACACGCCAAATGCGTGCCCAACATTTCCACACGGTTACATATGATCTGCCGACCTGTGTGTTTCCTCCCTCCTTCAACACGGATCTCTTCAAGACCCAAGTTCACTCCTTTCTATCCTCTAAAATACCCTCCACACAGCATCCCCAAAGATGATTAAGGTCTTGAGGGAAATTATTTCCCTCAGGGCCTCCTGTGTGAAGTTACTGTAAAATAATCCATCCAAGGCGATAGGTTGAGAGTACTGCTGGAAAGGTCAATGGGGTCTCCCTCATGATCGTGGGCTTCTCCCGATCTGGCATCCGTGCTAAGACCTGGACAAACCTCACCCCCATGAACCCGGGCAACCCTGCTAAGTCACCAAACATGGCAGAGGTGTCGGTGAACCGATAGAAGTGTATTATGGAGAGTGTCAGAAGGAAACACAACTTCTTACTTCTGATGAAATTGATCAACCATTTTAAATACGAAATTTCTTTCACGATCTGATAATCAATAACATTGACCTGTCTGGAGCCGAGGCGTCCAAACGTCTCATGTAAAGTGATGACACAAGTTTTCTTTTCAATCAGGTCACACTTCTTAGGATTATTTTTTGTTCAGTGACTGATAACATCTCCCAATCTGTTACAATATAATACACATCCCTCAAGTGACTTCTTCTGACATGGCCCGACTCAAGTATTTGATTCCCTTGATCGTGCCACGTCTTCCTCGGGCGTCCCCGGCTTCTTCTTCCATTCACAATCGCGTCATATATTCTCCTTACACTCCTTTCTTCGTTCATTCGCTCTACATGCCCGAACCATTTAGGTGTCTTTTGATAAATAATTTAAATCTTGCTCATTACGCTTACAACAGCCTTGCATTCTTTACGAATCTCAATATTAGTATTAAAACGTATAGCAACAGTTATACATATTGAATTTCATTTAAACTATTCTCTAAACCTTCCCGCCACTAATAAGAACAAACTGTGCTAATTTCAGCGAAACCGGTCGAGGAATTTTCGAGAAAATCGAGGACATACAGACATTCATTTTTATTTATAGAATAGAAGGAAGATATGTAAATAGAAGGAAGATTTGTAAATAGAAGGAAGATATGTAAAGTAACGCAATCCACATTAATGGTTCATATTATATGAGTGACACGAAATGTTAGAAATTTCTAGTTTATATTTAATAATTTGCAGAAACGAAGGTATTAACAGAACTGAGTTCCTTTTTGTAACCGTTGGACTGGAGAATGGATAGAATAGTTAGTTTTAGACGAATTAACATGGAACAGCTCCGGGAGTCATGTTATTGTGTTGCATTGTTACGAGGGGCGGCCATCCACCGTCTATGTACGTAAACTCCCGTAATGCATATGATGCGTTGGTGACACCGAACTTTAATTTAATCGTGTTTAGTGATCATGTCTCTGTGCAGCTAGGTATTTGCCCGTCTTCATTTTATTTTTTTTCTTGAATTAACATAAAAAATCACGATGAAGCCGGGCCTAAACCCACTATTGGATCAGTCACTACCCAACACACACACACATACAGGTGAGTAGAGCTGAGTAGGTTCCGGATATAATAACATCTGAATAGAAACCTCCAGTAAAATAATTTACGTTTTACGGGCCTCACAAATTGGACAATGCGAAACAAACAGCAGCAAATTTTACCAACACGTAAAAGGGATAAAGTGTGCTTTATCGTCAAACGCAGTTATTGCGTTCGTTCTAGGAGTCGGCTTGCGAGTTGGCCGCAGGTAACGAGGCCGCCGGACTGTGACGAGTGCTGGTGGGCGCCGCGCGGATTGCCGCTCGCATGGCTGAGGCGTGAGTCATCTCCCGGTGACGTCACCAGATAACCGGTCGAGAACAAGGCTCTACGAAAACAATATTAATTTCTTATCGACGATACTGAATGCCTCAAACGATTATTGTTCTCGTTCGCTTGGCGATTTTGTATGGAGCTGTGGATGCGATTTAATCGAAACCAAACAAAATAATCTCTAAATGAATTAAAAAATATACTTTGTATTCACCACTCTATTTATATACACAAATATCTACATGTTTAGAAAGCATCGCTTGTCGCCATTGTTAGTTAGTGATTATATTATAATTTCTTCAAAAGATTGTTCTTCACTTTGTGGCGTCATTATTATTAAATGATTTAAAATTTACTTTGTAACCACCACTTTATTAATATATACATATTAACATGTTTCGAAAGCGAAGCTTTCCTCCTCAGGACATCTAGAATAATAATGTCAAGTATAGACAAATGATAAACATATTTTGTATTAATTATTTTATATTTATTATTAAATTAATCTTTTCTCACAGTAATTAATTCACATGCACAAAATCATAACTCATCACAGCCTACTTCGATGGATTCAACTTGAATGTTGTGAGGCTGAAGGTATTGGGAGGGGAAGGAGAAGGGGAAGAGGAAGGTGGAGAAATACCTGGCTATTCAGATCTGGCCACCAGACACGGCTAAAAGCCATTTCAAGCAATGTTTCAATTCAGAATGGTGGTCTTTCACCAGTTCGATACTGAGAGTATCTTCCACTCTGGAACGTGCGCAAATATACTGTATATTATTTTTAAATTAATTCATTGTAAAACAACGAAAATTGATTAAATAATAGTTACTTGCGTACGCCGGGATTTGACATAGCTTCGATATTTAGAAAGACATAGCTTCGATATTTAGAAACTCTCCTTACATTGTGGGATTCGGTATCCATGTTATAGTCAAAGCGGATGTTAGAAGAAGCGTGAATTACGTTAATCATGACGAGTTCATCGGCTTTTTTGTCAGTTATCTTAAAAGAAACTTTATTTGAAATGTACTTAGGGCTTAAAACATTAAAAGATAATTTGTACGCTCCCTTTCAATACAATGTACGAGTATATTAAATATTTTATAGAACTGGAACCAAGGCGCTACCTTGGGGAACTCCTAAATCGGTGAAAGACGATTAATTTAAAAAAAAAACACTGTTGTTTTGCAATTTCCTAATAAGTCTATATCAAGCAAACATCATTTAAAAACTGGGTGAATACGACTCAAGAGTCCCAACTGCCCGGGGCCAGAGAAACTATGGCATCGCCAATTGGAGTATGTTGTAAGACAGAAGAGTATGGGAGGTGAAGGACCTTCGGGAGAGGAAGGTTGGTTTATAAACGCCACACAGGAGGCTCTGAGGGAAATAATATCCCTCAAGGCCTATATCACCTTTTAGAAGATAGGAAGGAGTGAACCTGGGTCTTGAAGAGACCCGAATTCAATCAATACTATTCCGAAAAAGGGTATATAAGTAGAAGAGTTCACATTTCAAACCGTTTTTACAGACCTGAACTTTTTTTTCTTGGCTTGTGAAAAGACTCGCTAATAAAGGCCCATAATATTTCTAAAGACATCTAAAATGTTTGTACGTTTTAAAATTTTCAAACATAACACACATGATTTTGGATTATTTTGCAAAACGTATCGCCTTAAATCTGATGCTGTTATTTGAGATATCGCAACCTTCGACGAATATCCACAGGTATGTGAGTTTCAGATGGCCTGCAAAAATTAAACATATTACATTGATGGTATGTTGACCGCATGTGCACGTGATCGATCGGTTCTGGTGGTATCGATTAAAGTTTCATAAAGTTTTTGAAAGCGGAAGACGTCCGGCCCGTCGCGAGCGACGATATATTTATTTTGTGACACAGCTACTAAACAACAAGTCATAATATTCTGACATTGAAAAGTTACCATCACCTAGGTTACAAGTATATAGGATACATTATACATAATGGTATTTTCTTCGGGCTGTTTATGTTATTTTGTTACCCAGTTGCAGTGAAATGATTGATGATTGATTTGATGTAATAAGCCATGTTGCGCTTCCTCCTACTATAGACAAAGTTTCAGACAGTCTCGCATTGCCCATCATCAGACAGTCATGACATCTGCCCCGGTGATGAACACCGATGTTGGCTAAAGAAGGAAGTTCAACACTGCGTATCACCCCAAAAATCATTTACCATAATCCAATTGGCCGCAAGAATCTTATAAGACAATATCCTTAACGTTGATGTTAAAGACATTTTGCTTCCGATTTGGGGTTTAAATACCAGTATTTAAAAACGCTTGTAGTTTATTATGATTTTTAGAATTTCAATCGCTTTTATCTGACATTTCGGACTTTTAGCATATGCACTTTACAAACAGCAAAGTTTGTTATTTCGGTTAATTTAATATCATTCTTATGCGATATATAAATCACTAATTATGTTTAAAGTATAATAATAATAACAAAATAACAAAAACAATGAATAATATTTATTTATTTGAAACACACATTATTTAAGAGATCTTTAACTGCCCAACTGGGAACAAATCCCCTTTTAGGACAGTCAAATTGACAAGTTTAGTTCATATTAAGTGTCATTATACAAAAATAGAAAGGAAAAAGTTAGTATTGACATAGTATGGTAATATAATATATCTAGTAAAAGTATTATAATTAAGTATGAAGAGATTATGTATATGTGTTTGATAGGTACTGGGTGGTGCCATGAGGAAAAAAGTGCGTTTAAAATTGAGTACTAAAAAAGAAAATATTATTGAGTAATATTGATAAGATTGAGTTACGTATCACTCAGCTTTATGAGCCGACGATGAAACTCAGACATACAATTCAGACATCAAAAATAGAATTATTTTGTACCTACTATATACATGTACATTTGTTTATAAAATACTTATCCAACTGGAAGGAATTCCCGTTTTAGGATATTTTTTAAATATTGATTTTTTTCTTTATTTTAAAACTACGCAAATAACGATATTTTTAAAGAACGCCATTCGTAGCCCGATACTGCTCCGAATTTAATGGAGGCTGGAGGTATGCTGAGTGGTATGTGTTCATAATAATAGAGTTTTCGTGATATATTCATTCGATTACGGTCCGTCACTCTTTATTTGTAGTGATATCGGGATTCTCGGAAACTCTGTGACGATGTGTACTAAATTTGATGCTTCTATGGATAGGCATATAGGTCCCGCAATTATTGGTATTGACTAGAACAATACAAGCTTGTGATGGTGTGCATTGATGAATATTTATTTACTATAATATATATGCCCTATATTGGCTTTTACATATTTAGTTATTTACAATAGTCACACAGGTGCAAAACACATCACAGTAGGTACATGGATAGCCTTCATGAAATACAACAAATAAATATTTCATTTGTCTCACGAACAAATACAGGAATAACATAGTATAAGTACCATTCCAAATAATTAGCTACAGAGGCGAATATTCAAAACATACCTCACATTCACTGATACTTATACTCTAGACACATATATGAATAATTGTTGAGGATGTATGCAATAATCATCTGTTTGGATTTGTATTCCGAGCAATTGAACATATCTACTATGTCTGAAAATGTATTTGTGTGAAGTCTAGGTGCAAGAGAATTTTTGAATGACTCAGTCCTGAACTTATTGTTTCAATTTAATAAATTTTTAGATGGAGTAGTCCTAGTTGGGATATTAAATTTAATTAAGCTGACTATATCAGGGCTGTCTATAAAACTATTAACATTTTTGAAAATAAGAGTTAGGTCAGAAATAAGTCTTCTATCTGAAAGTTTTAATAATTTTAGCTCTTTCATTAAGTAATATGTAATCCGAGTTTATAGTTAACACATCGTAGAAATTTATGTTTTATACACTTTGGCACTTAGTGCTTTTAAATATTGAGATGAATTATTTGTTGGAGGGTGAACAAGCGAAATATGAAATAGAATAAATTGTTATTGTAAGTTTGAAGCTCAAGTCCTTCAATAAACTTATAAAAATAGACACCGGACACCGGACAGTGCGGAAATCAAATAAATTATTTATTTTAAAATTTTAGTAAATCAAATTTAATAACGTTATTATTAAGTTCTGCAAGTATTCTTAGTTGTTATTATTAAAACTAGGAACAGCAGTCCCGTTTTAGGAGAGTCAAGTTTAGTTCATATTAAGTGCCATTACAAAAAAAAAATACAAGGGAAAAAAGCTAGGACTGACATAGTATGGTAATATAATATATCTAGAGAAAAGTATAACAATTAAATAAAAAGAGATGTGAAGAATGGTACAGAAAAAAAAAACAATTGTGTATACCAAATAATTTGAATGTAGTTTAATAGTGTTTATAACGCGAGTAAAAGTATTGCTTCGCTCCAGGGTCCTTCCCGGCTGATTTTTAACGTACTGTGAAATTTGAACTTTGGGAAACGGATTTTCGGGATATCAACGGTAATGGCTAATGACAATAAACATTGGTCAAAAGCAATAATCAAATAAGTAATAAATTAATTAAAATGACTTTTTACTAACCATTTTATTAATATAAACATATCAACATGTTTCGAAAGCGATGCTTTCTTCATCGGGAATATATAGAATACTAAAAAATAATAATGTCAAGTATAGACAAATGATAAACATATTATTTGAAAGAATACAAAAATGTAAGAATGCACAAATTATAAACATAAAAAATGATTAAAGTAGGTAACTAATTAATCAAAAATTATTCCTAAACATAATTTAAAATTTTGACCCGAAAAAACATTATTTTTTTTAATGTTTTTTTTTTAATATTTTTATTTACGTAATCATATTTACATAGCAAATATGATATAAATATTTTTTATATATGAAAAACACACAAATAATTTTTTGATTTATTCTAAAATTATTTTTTTAAATATATATTTTCATGGTATATACTTCATAATTTAAAACAAAAATAAATAAAATTCTTCTCATCCGTACTAGATATTTACTAAGCCTTTAATTTAAAATAATATATATCATTCAGTTTGGATGGGTTTTTTGGCCTCAAATTCAAAATTAAGTTATGCGTGAAACAGGCAGCGCAACCGTTCCCCTTAACAGCTAAAAAATCAAAGCCTTTTTCCACGGGAGTATTACACCTAGGTACGTTTAGCTTGTCCATTTGCTTTGGTCTGGTATTATGATTATTTGAGGTGTTTTGTATTTCATCTTTTTTTAGATAATGACTGACCAGTCAGTGGCTGAGTTGGCATCGCGTTTGGGTCTCACCCAGGCGTCGCGAGTTCAATTCCTCGGCTGGCTAAGTCCTCCATTTACGACACAAGCAACATCTTCCGTTTACTGTGATGGTAGTAGGAGATTTTCAAATATTGTCAGGTTATTCGTAACCAGGGAATGTTTGTCTTTCTTTTATAAAGAAAACAAAAAAAAATCTATATTTGGAACTTTGAACTGTTTAAAGGTTTCCGTTGTGAAATCACACGAGTATTCTCTGTCAGGTTAAACCCAGTCGCTTTTCCGAATGCAATTGACATCACTAATAATAACGATATATAATTTTGTTTAAGTTAATGTTATATTTATTGTTTTTTTTCGGCACATAATGCAATATTGTATTTTACATTGATTCGAATGTTTGAATGTTTCGTGTTTTACGGATTAGATTCGGAGACAAATTTAAGCGAGGTTACACTGTAATTATAATAGTTTGATAATTTGTGTTGCGACCTTTTTGTGAAAAATTACATCTAGGTCGGTATAAAAATTTATAATTCCTAGACTCTATCTTATCACTAACTATGGATTATCGGATACTTTTTAGAACTTATGTCAGTACACAGGTACTAAATTACGTACTTAAAATAATATTTTTTAATCCAAAGGTACAATACGATGTAAAACGCTTGGAAATTATAGTTTGATAATTTGTGTTGCGACCTTTTTGTGAAAAATCACATCTAGGTCGGTATAAAATTTATAATTCCTAGACTCTATCTTATCACTAACTATGGATTATCGGAACCTTTTTAGAACTTAAGTCAGTACACAGGTACTAAATTACGTACTTAAAATAATATTTTTTAATCCAAAGGTACAATACGATGTAAAACGCTTGGAAATTTAAAAAAAACATATTTATGTTCTTAATTAACCACAAACACGACATTTAGACAAAAAAAATCTTATACTATGGTACTAAACTCTACAACAAAATCCCACTATCCTTCAAAAATCGCAACAACCATAATAAATTTTAAAATCAAATAAAGCGCTGGATACGTTACATAGGGCGATCTGAAATAGAAAATATGTTAACACCAAATACAGACTAACACCGAAACCACTCAACTGCACCTAAAACACCCCACCGTACAATTTTTTTTTCATCAAGTACATGAATTTAATATAATGTAATTTCATATTTTGTAAATGAAATCCTCAGCACGGGAATTCCCAGTGAGGATATCATTATTTGTTATTTTTTTATAAGGAAAGAAGATGATAAAACATTATTATTATTATTAAATAAGTTAATAATCAGAAAATGTCTATCTCTCCTTGCTTTATCACATTCATACATACTATTCTATAATTCGAACTCTTGACAGGACCCAACTCGAGTATTTCATGTGATGACTGATAGAGCATAAAACGTAGTTAAATGTGGTCAACAGATTTGTGAAAGTAGAGAACAAGCATTACCAGTCAAGCCCTTATACTTGTCAGATGGTCATAATTTGATTAAAAGCGAAAGCGGACCGAGAATCTTGCTTTTAGCGAGGACCATTCGCATGTGAAAAATACAAATTGTCTCTGATCTTCAAATGAGATGGATTTTGAAATTGAGTTGAGTTTTGACTTCGTCGCGTATTAGCGGCCATTACTAGTCTGTCTTCAAATAGCACATTTCCATACCTTTGGTAACCGATTCCATCTCAATCGTCCCTTTGCGGATTAGTACAGAGCAGTGATATAATATTACAAAGGAAAGTAATGCCTTTTACATTTCCGCGCCATGTACTTTCGTGCCGTTTACATTTCCCTGAAATTTATCTCGAGTGGATTGCATAACACCTTACTTCAATTTTGAATGTGAAATTCTCTCATAATATTACGTAGCAGTGCTGCAAATCGATCGTGATTCAATCATGACTGATTTGCACATATGTCTGCTTCTATCATGAATATCAAATTCATCCACAGAGTGTTTGTTACACAGCAGTGGTGCGACGTTCGATACTTTTTCCGAGAATCGACATTGCCATTCAACGCATTTATTGAAATTCAACCTTCATTCGTTCCAGGAAACAATTGAACAAATAAAAATAACAGTTAGAAAATATGATTCTTAACTATAATACACAAATCTAAGTGTCTGCAGCTACAAAACCCCTAGGACGATGAGCTTTAACGTTATTTTTTTATGTTAAATCCGCACAGGAGTTTCAACTGTCTGGAACCAGCACGACTATGAGTTGGGATAAGTTGTGAGCCCGAAGGCAGTAGATATGTTCTTATGCCTTCTCACTAGGGGGTTCTGTGCCGAGTCGTTTTATTTATTATTTAATGTAAATCCAATTTATAGGTTCTGCAAGTAATTGTGACAGCTGTTTCGGCGTTCAACGCCATTTTCAAACTGCGAACTAGACTTTGGTGTCATCTAATTGGGTGCGTTTTCTATGTCGTCCTTAGCGCTTTTTTTGTTGTTATTATTAAAAAGCATACATACATCATGCATTGTATTCCCAGGAGTTAAAGAACCTACTGCGGGATCACACGCAGAACCTGCGGTACAGTTCTTAGAAATAAACATACTTAATATTCAAGATACATAATTAACATTCACAGTACATTTACAACACATAATTTGCATTTGTAATAAAGACATATAACTGGTACATTATAATATAATTGTACAGAGACACTTATATTATAAAGAAACACATCACTGGTACATTATATACGAGTAGTTATACTTATTACAGAGACACATCACACCATTAATCCTTAAGGTATTCTTTCAAATAATAGAGTTGAAGCATCTTACTTTGAGACCTTTCACATTGCCTTGCATTTTTAATATCGTTGGGTAATTTATTGTATTGTGTGTAATCTATATATTCTAAAGATTTTAGTCCATATTTTGTTGAGTGTATTTTTGGTAAATGTAGTTCTTTGTGTTGTGTTGGTGTACGTCGTGATTGTAATTGAGTGTGGTGTTAGTATGTGCCGAGTGTTGAATTACATGCAAGATAGTATTTGTAATTTAACAGGTGGGAATGGTGTTAAAAGGAAGTATTTGGGAGTTTCTGTAGATGTCTTTGACGTGTGTGTCCCATGGCAAACTAAATATATTTCGTAGGGCTCTATTTTGAATGACTTGGGTCACTGAAATCATTTTTGTTTCATTGATATCTGTCAATCAGACTTTAATTCTTGACTTGTATTATTTAAGCTTTTGTATTTGTTTAATATCTGAGGGAGAGTTTTTGTTTTTCCTTTGTCCGAAAGTGGTTTTATAATAAGTAATGTTTTTATGTCATTTTGATTCAATCTAGTATCATGAATACTATGTCATAATATTATTTGTCTATTGATAAATTTAAGACAAAACAAATATTCTAAACTTTAAAAAATGCCAAGGCATCTAAACATACTGTTTTTAAGCAAATTGTATATTTAAATGTATTAGTTTTTCTCTTTAAAAATTCTGAATTCTAGAGAAAAATTAATAAACATCAACACAGACATAACCACTCTACAAGAAGAAGAAATGAAATAATACTTCCCTTTCGCAAGAAAACAAAATCACAAAACTCATTACTATATAAAGCCATTAAGATCTTTCAAGAAATACCCAACAATATAAACGAAGAGGAAAATGTTTTCAAATTGAAAAAGAAAGTGATGAAAAACCTAAAGTGCAATTTTTATTGTGGTAATTTTTAAAGTTTGATTTGTAATTCTTAATTGTATATTGTGACTTAAATTGTAAAAATTGTTTGCGTGTAGATATTATGTTCATATTAGAATACATGTAATCAATGTACATGTGTTGTATTTTAAGTTAAATAAATAAATTGAAGAATAAATCTACTCCACTCTTAAAATAATGAAAAGAATACTTTACATTACATCTCAAGTGGTGAGCACTGGCGTCATGAAATTTTCACTTTCCTTCTGGAATTAGGTCACAACAAAAATATAAGTCGCGATATTATTTGTTACAAAATGAAAAAGAAAAAATGATAAAACAGAGTGTCAATATTCGGACAAAATGGGTACATAAGTTGTGTACACCGTATATCAGGATGATTATAATTAATTTGAATTGGCCTGTCTGGGGCCTAGGAAACAATTTACTTAAGGCGAAGTCCTTTTTCTTTCATATCGGAATACCTACATAGATCCCAGTTCTACAACCACGTATACCTACATAGATTAAACTTTCAAATCGATACAACTACATTGATCACCCTTCTATAGCAACGTTTGTCTACATTGATCACACTTTCAAATCGATATACCTACAAAGATCCCAGCTCTACAACAACGTATACCTACATAGATCACACTTTCAAATCGATACAACTACATTGATCACCCTTCTATAGCAACGTATGTCTAAATTGATCACACTTTCAAATCGATATGCCCCCAAAGATCACACTTTTAAATCGATATACCTACATAGATCACACTTTCAAATAAATATATCCCCATAGATCACACTTTTAAATCGATATGAGAGTACCTACATAGATCACACTTTCAAATCGATATACCAACATAGATCACATTTTCAAATCGATATGCCTACATAGATCACACTTTCAAATCGATATGTCCGCATAGATCACACTTTTAAATCGATAACGTAGATCACACTTTCAAATCGATATGCCCGCCTAGATCACACATATTTTATTTCTCCAGCAATTTCTGATCAGTGTTTTGTGAGTTGTGCAGTTTGACGATATACGTTTATATAGAGGTGAGATATATGTAGATATACCTTCCCCTCATCGCTACATATAGCCTCACAACATACCCCGATTGGGGATGCAATAGTCTCACTGCGTGCAGATGGTTGGGACCCGCTGAAATTCTTTTGTGTAAATACAAAAAAACTGTTCACGAGAATTATAACATTCTGAATTAATACATCACAAATGCGCCGTCACAAACCAGCCATTGTAAGCACAGCGCAGCGGGGCGATTCCACGATTTTATGAATAAAAGTTATCGGGCAGATTTATTTTTATTTTTATTTGTTCCTTCTATCGAATGGAAAAACGGAAAAGGGTATTGATTTAATATTTCATATTGATGCTACAAAGAGTGTATTGTATTTATAAAAAAATGGTCATTAATATAGAGTCATTTTTACTATCCTTTACGAGAAAAAATCAGTAGGATCTGAAAAATTTGCGATCTTTTTTTGGAAATAGTTATTTTTCGGTTAATGTAGGAACAAATAATACAAACATCCTGTATAGATAATACATTATTATTCAAAAACTATTGTATAATAA
Organism: Halesus radiatus; assembly: GCA_022606495.2. NCBI lineage: Eukaryota > Metazoa > Arthropoda > Insecta > Trichoptera > Limnephilidae > Halesus > Halesus radiatus. The sequence continues at coordinate 55,383 of JAHDVE020011869.1, forward strand.
AGAAGAATTCATCAAAAATTGTTGTATTTTGCAACAAAAGTGATGTAATGTTCCCTGGTGCGCATATGTATTAGAATTGTTTTTTTTTTTTAAATTTTATGTTGATATTTTACTTTTCTATTGTTTTTTTTTTTAAATCGAAGAGAAAATATAAGAACACGGCGATTTCGACATAAAGTTAGTTGCGTTCCGTTTTATGGTTATTCAAGAGTGTCAAAACCATTAAAAAAATATTAGTCGAACAATATTATTTTCTTGTTTTTAATTCCAGAATATTGCGCGAAAAATACGAAAATTCGTAGTTATCTACGCGAAAATGAAAAAAATCGCGTTTTGCGTATAAAACCGACGGATAAAAAATACGCATTCACGTTTCTAACAATCAGAGATATACATATACACTCATTTGTCAAAGTATGTAATATATGCCTCTATGGTATACTGATGATTACACATCGGATTAAATACACTTTTGCTGACGAGAATATGAAGCAGTGGCCATTATATTCCAAATTAAATTATTAGATAAACAACTTTAACTCTAATAAAAGGTCACCAGTACTCATTAATACAACCTTTTATTCCTGTCAAGCCCTGGTTTCATAAATACACTTCCATGCCAAAAATATATATATTTCCTCCATAACTCGAATGAGACTAGGTCACACTTCTTGTATTAGTCAGTTCGCGTTACTGGGATTGTGGGTCAGAGGATACCCTGGACCATAATTTCTTTGAGTGTCTTATCAATTAGCAATTTCCAAACTTTATGCAAGAATTGGTAAAACTTAAAATTGAACTCCCTACCAGTATTCCCTGCCTTCTAAGTCTTAACTCCCCCTAAATTAACAATTTATTGGCAAAACATATTTATAAAAATGGTATTAAAATTTAAGTCATCGGGGATTCAAAACACATAAATTTACACCGTAACTTATCTGCTTCAATTTTATTTGCCCAAATATTATATCCTGTTTAAAAGTAACTAATTTTAAGAACAATCTGTACTACTAAAATCTAGCTGATTAAACATGGTCAAGATCGCCCTTCATGGGCGAAAGCCATAAAATAACAACAACAAAAAACTGTAAATTTAGGAGATAATAATTATCTAATAGTTAAATTGGGAAATAACTATCACAAGGATCGTAATCTCGTTAGCAAAAATGCGAAAATGCATTTAATCCGATGTTTATTGACGATTTATGCGGCTGTGTGCGCGCGTAAGTCAGTGCGAGCCCAAACGTACCTACGAACGAACGTACGTACGCACAAGAAAATAATCCATATTTTTTAATTATTTTTCATCAGTCTTAATATCAACTATTTTGAAAAAGAAAGAAAAACATGTGTATTTTTTTTTAATTTAATATAAATCAAATTAAATAATGTTATTTTTAAGTGTGTCGGCGTTCAAGGCCAATTTGAAACTGCCTTGAACGCCGAAACAGCTGTCACAATAACACAAAGCTTAAACTTAATAATAACATTAATAAATTTGATTTGCATTAAATTTAAAAAAAAAAAAAAGTGGAGTTCTACGAATTAAACAAAAAAACAATTAATAAAGATTAAGATTCCCAGGTTACGTGTGCGTCTCACAAAAGTGTAAATATAGATAGGGAGCTAGTTCCAAATACGCTCAATCTCTTCTGGGGATGCCTTAAAGGGGTGCCACTCTTCTGATCTCTCGCGTAAGTAGGAGCACTGGATGAGGTGGCTTTCTGCCTGATCCTGGTGCTGGCGGACTCAAGCATAGCCGGTTGCCCCCGACTAGGCAGGTCTTAGGATTCCTCAGCCGGGGTCCAGAGGCTTGGCAAGGCAGCAGATGTGGAGGATTTCAGAGAAGGCGAAGACGAGAAACGTAAACAACACAGATGAATTGATTAAAACTAATGCAAATCTCACATGTGCATAGTGATAAGATTCCTTTTCAAAGCTGTTTAATTGATTCATCTCAAAAATGTGGATTGAATACACGTCCGTTACATTACGAATAATCTGATAGTATTTGAATTCCTCCTACTGCCTCCATTAGAGCGAGGAACCGTTGCTTAGGCAGTGATGGAGGACTTGCCGGGTCAACACGCAACGCCTGGGTACTTTGGCGTCACCATTACCGGGGTATGTAGGAGAGACGAAAAAAGGGGGAAAATTATAGGGAATTACCTAGTTATTCCGATCTGATCACCAAACACGGCTAAAGCCAGTGTGTCATATATGGTTCCATGATAATTCAATATACGAATTTATCAGCACACTTCATATCACATAATTATTATTTTTTTTTTTTACAATGTCCAATTTCACAAAACACATAACAAGAAATGAAATAAACAAGAGATATAGAAAAAGAACAGCACATACATTATACAAAAATGAAGCAATGACAAAAAGAGGACAAAAATATACATTTGAGAGAACATTCAAGTTAAAACCTGAACATAGTTTTAGTAGAGTTCATGATTTTAGACATTCTAAATGATAATCGTGGAGTTCTAATTTCGTAAAGCCCTACAAAAATCATCCAGACTGGTTCCAAAGATTTCAAGGCCCTGGCTTGAGTTAAAAAATCTAGACATTCTGAACAGTGGAGAATGGTACCCATAATTAGTAGAGTGTTTATTGAGGAAAAGCAATTCATTGTTTCCGAGTCTACGCCAAGGAATGTTGAATTCAATGAGTTGCAACAAAGAAGGTGAATCTATAATACAATTAATTATATTAAAAACTCAAATAAGATTAAAGTCTTTCCTACGCCTTTTTAATGTACAAATGCTTATGGTTTCTTCAATTTCCTCATAGGAGTAATCGCCCTTTTCTCGGCCTAATCTCCATGCAATTCCACGTAAGGAGCGATATTGTACAGATTCCAATATGATGAATATGAACAGTATCGAAAGGAGACCAAATGACACTAGCATATTCAAGATGACGGTACGTTTGTTGATTTATCCGGTCTCACTCATATAGGTAGGTAGACTGCTATGTTTTCTTACCAGACTCAAATATTTGATTCAGTCATTACCAATAGTGCTAGATATTGACTTTCTCGATGATGATATAACTTGAATAGCGTACAAGAGTACAGGAACTATGGTAACTTCATTTGGGGTATGTTGCGAGACTGAATGGAGTTAGATGGGAAGGAGGCGGGGAATATAAAGTTGTCACAGGAAACAAATAGATGGTCTACTTACTTTGACATTCCTGCAGACAGATGCTGCTGTCAAAATTATGATGTTCGGGCTCGCAGGTTAGATCGCAGGGCTCGCAGCGTCCCTCGGAGCAGTAATCTGCAGCGCCGCACATCAGCTCGCCGCACTTGACGCCGAACGGCGAGATGCCTGTCGGACCGCCGCGTGCGCGACTTGCGAACGCGATCATGATAGCCACTACTCCACAAAAAACCATCTGAAATAAAATAAATAAGCAACTACAAACATCAATTTAAAAAAAAACACAAACACCGAAAAAGTTAAATATAAGCGGAATTTGCTTTATTTTTAGGACTTGTTTCTTGAGATACACCTTATTAAATTAATATTATTTTATCTTCAGATCGGTTTTCACTCTGTGACGTCATTATTAATAAATTATTAAAAATACTTTGTAAACACCACTTTTTAATATTTAGATATCAACATATTTCGAAAGCGAAGCTTTCCTCATCAGAACACACAGACCACTAAAAAATATAATGTCAAGTATTTTTTTTTTAAATAGCTATTCCTTAAATAAATTTTCATACTAATAACTAATTTTGTTTATATTTAACCCGTTAGGTGCCACATATACTTTTTTTAAATGTTGGAGAAGTGTCGATAATCCATGAATATATATATTTATTTTGATTACTTTTATTTTTAGACACTTGTTTTCAATAATGTTATGCAATTTTAGAATGTGGGTAACGCGAGACGAATTTTATGGGTCGTGCTATATATTTTTCTGTGGCACTCGAGTACAATAATGTATCGGAACGATATATCGTTCGGTGGCACCTAAAGGGTTAATAGGTAATTTTTTTTTTTTAATATTATTAATACGCATTTTAATAATAATAACCATTATTTATTTTAGTAATTAAAAATAACTTCTAATGTCAATTTGTTATTCAATGTTTTATAATATTTTTTTATTAACTTTTTTGATTAATTGCTTTCCTACTTTAATCACGTTATGTTTATAATTTGTCTATTCTTACATTATTGTGTTCTGTGTTTATCATTTGTTTATTTGAAAATTTTTTTTTTAGTATTCTGTATGTCGGAAACATTTTGATATTTATATATTAAAAAAGCTGTGTTTACAAAATATTTTTATTAATTGAATATTATTGTTTTTTTTTTCATTTAATTTAGTAAAAGAATGATTTTTATTACCTACTTGAAATCACCGCACAGTTACCGTGTTTTAAAATTTAATATCTATTACAACACGCACTTTTAAAATCAAAATCTAACATATTAGTCTACAAGGAAATTTTCAGAAAACCTTTGAATTTTACGTATATTTGTCAAAATGGCGACGTTAATGTACATAATTAATAACACTGTCTGTGATTCAGACCGTTTTTATATATTAAAAATTGATATTTTTAGATGACATAGTTAATAAACATAGCACTATTTTTATTTTTTCAAGAAAATTAATTTTATGTAATAACAGAAGTTTTGTATTCTTAGGAACTTTTCTATTCTAAATGCCCATGCATTCCCCTTTGTTCTAGAAACAAGTCAAAAAGACGAAAGTGCGATTTGACAGCAATGATTAAATCATATCATTTTAAACCGAGGGTAACAACACGTGTTATAAATTTAAATAATGTTTACTTTTATTTGCCGTTCATGCGTAACGTAACCGTTCACAACAGATCAATCAATACGTTTAAGTAACCCCGAAATGGGACAAATTTCAATAATTAATAATCATGAGAACGTTTCAAAGAAATAAATTTAGGAACCTTCGGAAGCATCGTGTTGCAATAACCGATTTCCGGAGTTTGATGAGATCACTGTCCTCGCTGCTAGTCGGGGGCTAACTGTGGCTGCTGCTGCATCAGGAAGACGGGTTGCAGGAACTGTGGGTCTCTATGCACATTGCGCAGGTCCAGTGTGACCCAGCGGCTCAACAGAATGCAAGCGAGCTCGTCAGCTGGCCTTATTACCCGGGGCATTTACGGGTCCACAGAAAGGCTGTGTGCGATTGAAGTGCGGGTATGAATAATTGTTATCGGCTATTCGAAAACGATCTTTTATTTTTTTTTTATCTTCCGCTGATTGTTGTGAAGAAATGAATTAAATGCACATGGAAGTTCCTTACTAATTTGTTTATGGGTACTAGGTATTATAATTTAATTCCTTTAACTAACCATTTCCGTTTCCCCGCAGGGGTAATAATAATAATAATAATCGGATGATTTTTATAGCGCCGTTTTTGTGAAAAATCACCTCAGGGGCGCTGTACAAATCGTACTTCCTATTCTTACATTATTTCTATATTAAATCTATGATATTTTTTTAGGACACTATCATTACACATTATTTATAGACCATATAAAGAGATGCAGTTAGATTATCAAAGTTAAATACGGCTTGGTCTAAGTTTTCATACATGTATAATTGAAAAAAAAAAGAAACTAACTGTATTTATTCCTTACGATATATTGCAAGACGCTAATACAAATTATAGGAGTTATGTGAAGTTGGCAGAGAGGACGGCCTGACAAACAATTCGATCTTGGTTCACACTTTTTACTTCATTTACATTCATACATTATCTTCTGTTATTCTGACTTCTGACATGACTCTTCTCAAGTATTTGATTTACTTGATCGTGCCATGCCACGTCATATATTCTCCTTACATTTCTTTATTCATTAATTGTTTTTGTGTTTAATTCGTTTAATTTTTTTTTTTAAATTTAATTTCAATCTAATTTAATAATGTTAATTATTAATTTCTGCAAGTATTTTTAGTTTTTATTATTGTGACAGCTGTTTCAGCGTTCAAGACCAATTTCAAACTGCGGTTAATCCATATTTCAACGGGAACTTACAGAACTTAATAAAAACATAATTAAATTTGATTTAAATTAAATTTTAAAAACATTAAAGGAGTTCTACGAATTAAACAATTAAAAACAAAAACAATTAATAAGGTTTTGGTAGTGTTTGGTGACTAGATCTGAATAGCCAGGTACTTCTCAACCTCCCCCTTTTCCCTTTCCCATCTCCCTCCCCTCTTCAATACCTTCAGCATCACAACATACCCCAATTGTGTATGCCATAGTCTCACTGGATCCAAACGGTTGTGAATCTTGTGAGATATCACATATAATTTTTTTTTTAATATTTTCGTTTGCAGATAATTCAACGATACACATTATACTTACGGTGCGTTATATAAATTGCATAAGTGCATAGAGCATAGTGGGAAAAAAGAAACGTGTTTTTATATTTCAGATAATATGTAATATAAAAGTGCACAATACATATATAGAACATCACACAAAAATAAGTTTTTGGATTGCAGACAGATTAAAACAAAATCATACAATAGCTTGTACGCTATGCTCTTGAATAATCATTGTTACGTGAAAATATCATTCAGGTATCTTGTAAACACGGGTAAACTTACAGCAAATATGTCTATACTTGAGGTGAATTTGTTTGAAGTGCATGCAGGCGAGTAATTAGTGCATGTACGAGTTATTTAGTAGTTAGTCCCGGAATTATTGTTGCAGAATAATACATTTTGCAAGGGAGTTCGACGGGGTACTTTATAGCTTATTAGGCGCAGGAGTTTGCAACTCATAATTATATATACAAAAGTTAAGTCAGTTATTTTATTAATATATTGCTGTTAGTATTGACGAATAAAATAAGGGATAAAAATTGTACTCACTGTATACATGTAGGATGGTAGTTTGTTTTTAATATTGGGGTAATATAACTAGATTATCAACGGATTGGAAATTCTCCAGAAGAAAGTAAGTGGTTAAATAATATGGTGACTGGAAATGTCATTTTTTATTTATTTATTTATTAATGATGATGCCAGAAAGTGAATACCGATCTTTTGAAGAAATCATGTTTTGATACGTAAATGTATATAAGCATACGTACAAACGTTATAAACATTTTTTTTTAAATATACATATATGTTTTTTTTGTATATTCTATTATGTATATATATATATATATTTGAATACATGCAATAAATATTGCAGATGCGTATTGTTTAAGATTTGTTGGGGTCGAAGGAATGGATTTAATCGGGGCAAAATTATCGTGTAATGTGGTAGTTCTGTAAATTTATTGTGTCATGATATGTACCTATACGGTGGCATGCTATAATCTGATATTTCATCTTCGTATACGCGTTAAATAATGCAAGGCTGATGTAAGCTTCACGATTAAAATAAAGAAAGGGACGCTCAGATGGTTCGGGCATGTAGAGCGAATGAACGAATAAAGGAGTGCAAGGAGAATATATGACGCGAATGTGAATGAAGCAAGAAGTGTAGACCAAAATCGAGTTGTTTGGCGTGATGAAACGTCGTGATGGTTGGTTAATATACGCTCTGGAAATGATACGATTGTTTGCTTGTTATAAATAAATACATCTTACATATTCGTACTATGAATCTTGTTTAATATTGAGACAGCTCGATGGGATTTCTGTTTCCCTTCTCCTTCCTTCCTTAATATTGATATCTCCTTCTAATGAATTCAACCCTCGAAGACCTACCTACTGAAGAAGAATCGAGACAAGAAGAAGATGACACTATAGTTCGTCGCTTGTGACTTTATTGCCAACTAATTTATTCGCATTGTGTCGCTATCAAGAACGGATCAACCGTATCGCGTTAATAAAATTCTCGTTTCCGCATGGCCCATGACTGGACGCCGGTTCCATGTTAGTTGGTCCCTCCGACAGTTGAACCCTCGGACAGTTGATCCCTTAAAGGCCTAAAGAATTATTTCTCTTGTACGTCCTCATTTGTAAAGTAAGTATGGAGAGAGGATATGCGGCCGTATAACCAAAATCAATATACTTACGTCGAGAGGCCAACTGTCAGGGGATCAACTGTCGGGTCACCCTGCACGCCACTTGCTGTTTGAAGTAACAAAAATAATAATTATCTTTTTTAAATTTTTTTTTAATGCAAATATATATACAAAGGAAGTTTAGCAAAAGGTAAACCAACAATGTTTCTTGTGCTAACAGTGGTTGAATACAGATGTTTAATTTATGAAGCTAACATGATAAAGAAAAAACAAAATAAGATGGAAGGGGGAGACAGGATCGGGACAGGAGATGCTCTCGATACATTTTATATTTGTGCATTTATTTGTGGTCGTACGTATTACTTTTGGAAAAGTATTGTGAAGAATGTCGATGTTGTGAAATTATGCGTTATATTGCGCACAAATACGGGGGATCGGAGAATTTATCGAAAGTTTGATTTAGTAAGAATATGTACTTTTGCATGAAGTTCATTGATGCATATTAAAAAAAAATCAGTTCTTAAACATGCGTAGTAAAAAAAATCGCATTTTAATAGACGTCCGAGTTAACGTAGGGACCGTCGGATCTGTAAATATCACGATTGCTGAACCCTGCTTCCAGCCGTAACACATACTCGTACATGACTAGATTTGCGCTATTTCAAGCACGGATCTGTTCTCGATGAACTGATGCGGCCCTGGCCTCTGGTTTTCCCGGAAATCCAAATAGGAATAAACAGCCCGGCAAATATTAATATAGCTAGTGAAGGCTACGAATATAACCTTCAACATTTTATTATTCAATAGTTTTGCCCCCATGTCCAGTACCAAATATACTTACATCAAATGACTGTATTTCATATGTGTATTTCTGTTATTCCACAGATAATACCGTTTTATTATGCATCAACCTATGAAAATACATTTGTAGGCCCGCAAATAATTAAAAAGCGTAATAAGTACCTACCTACCAATTCGTAACATAGTTTTTAAAATATTCATTCAAAATTCTGTGGAGTTTAAATATCCATGTTAAATTGGGAAACATCTAGAAATTCGTAGACTAAATGATACTGAAGTTTCTAAACAAAAATATTCCAATGAAGTCCCCTCGGCTTTTGATAGCACATATTAGCTGTTCAACGCTGTCGTTAAGCTCATAATCTGATCACAATTTGATGAAAAGCTGAAACGGGCCGAGGATTTGGTACTTCCCGACTATCGAACCGGATTGTCACATTTAAAATATTATCGCTAATAGACGATTAACGTAATTTACTTTCCCTAAGAAAATTCGTCGATTTTAATTTGGAATTTATATTTCCGAGCACTATGCACATTAATCATCACGCCGTTTCTCCGCAGGGGTTCTCCGCAGGCAAATAGGATGGACCGCCACACAACTCTGTTTCGGCACACACTTCTTACTTCATTTTCAACCGTACTGTACAAATAAGACGTACAATGATGTTGCACTCCTATGTTATCAATTCAACTCATCGTGGTACTGTTCATTTTTGCTATATAAAATTAGGTTTTACAAAGTTTTCAGGGCAAATATGTATATGAAAATAAAAAACAAAAAAAAACAAATATATATATGTATATTAACAACAGGAAAATAACCTCAATAAATGTACAAGCTCGAAACATACAGATACAATAGAAATACTTAATACACATTTTAGAGGACGGCTTTCAGAACAGGTTTATTTTTACAATAACTCCATACAGGAGGCCCTGAGGAAAATAATTTCCCTCAGGGCGTATATCATCTTTGGGGATGTTGTGTGGGGGATCTTTCAGAGAATGGAAATGAGTGAACCTGGAACCATGTTATAGGAGGGATGAAACACAGAGCATCTTCCATTAAAATACCGGTAGTATAATAATAATTGCTTCCATTAAAAGAGATTAGATTGTCATTTCGATTCCCCCTTTAGACGTAATCAGACATGATTGTGTCTTTGAAATATTAAATTCAAATAAGTTGGCACCTATTATAAATCGTTTACCAAAAAGCTTTTAAAAATATGATTTCAGAATCATGACCCGACTCAAGTAATTGATTCACTTGATCGTGCCATGTATTTTTCGAGCATCCTTGACTTCTATTTAATTCGCTTTCGCGTCATATATTCTGCAAATACTCCTTCTGTCAGCATTAATTATTTTCGAGTTTAATTTGTAGAACTCCATTTTAATAAATATCACAAAGGTAATTAAAAAAAAAGGTTTTTTAAAAAACAAGTTCTGCTAAGTAATCATAAGACAGCTGTTTCGCTTTCCGAAGGCAATACATACCGTCAGTTTAATTCAGTAGGTCAGTCAGCCGGTCAAAAAAATTAAAAAATTAAATTAATTTAAACTTAACAAAACAAACCCCTTTCTGCATTCATCCGCTCTACAAGTTCAACCTATTTTAATCTTGATCATTTCGCTTACATCAGCCTTCCATTCTGGATCTCTACATTTCTTACACTGACTTACACGGTTTTACCACACATCTCAGGGATCTCATTTCTACAGCATTCAGTTTACTTTCATTCTATCTCTGGCAGTTCTATGATTCACTGACATACATCAAGGGTTGGTATCAGCACTCCATTGTGGACTGATAGCATCGTTTTTTTGGTTAATTTCTTATTATCTCCATTATTAGATTTCCTGCATCTATTCTCACTTTTCTAATTTAAAAATATACATTGATTCAGAAACATTGAAGGAAGATAGATTGTATCTATCTGTGTACGTATGTAACTAACTAACTAACTAACCATCACACTCCGTCCTCTACTCCGCAGGGGTAGAGGACGGACTAATAGCTCGGTCTTGGCACACACTCCTTGTTTCATTCACATTCATACATACTCTTCTGTTATGACATGGCCCGACTCAAGTATTTATTTATTTCATCAAATGTAATTTTTTACAAAATTCGAAAAAAATGTATAAATGTAATCTTCGATTGTATATGGTTTTGTGCAGGAATTATAAAATAGATCAATTTTTTTTTAAAGTATAATGTTACTTTAAATGAAATTATTACATTTGTAAGCATAGTTACAGGTAAGCAATATTTGATTCACTTAATCGTGTCATGTCCTCGGGCGTCCCCGACTTCTTATTGCATTCACATTCGCGTCACATATTCTCCTTACATTCCTTTCTTCGTCCATCTGCTCTACATGTCCAAACCATCTAAGCGTCCTCTTCTTAAACTTACTCATTCCACTTAAATCAGCCTTGCATTATTTGCGAATCTCAACATTTTTCACACGGTCATCGTTTTACCACATTAGTTTTATCGCATTATCTCAGCGCTGGAATGAGATACGGCTTAGAATTTAAATAGTAAACAACTTCCGAGGCCATCAGAGGTCGCGAAGGGTTTATTTGCAACAGCAAAAACTTTACTAGCCGGAAATAAAAGTTTCATTCGGGATGTCGCATGTCGGCTTCAGTTGCAACACGTTCAACTTTCAAATCCGTTTTACGCGTCGCGATAAGTTCGAACATTTGCCTGGTGCTCTTTGGTTTTGAAATGTTCTGCGTTACAATAAGTCGGCGAATAGTTTCATTAAAAAATAAAAAATAAACATTTTTCTGAGGAAAATTTAATAATAATTCAAGCAAGTTAATGGGTGTGTATTTGGGATGTATATTTATGAGACACGAAAAGGCTGATAAGGATTTTGAATGAAGGGTAAATTCAGGAAGCTCTTTTAATGGAGCAGTGCACACCGTTCATAATAATAATAATACTTGGATGACTTGTATAGTGCCGTTTTAGTGAAAAATCACATAAAGGGCGCTATACAAATACTTCTTTCTGGGGTTTATCTATTTATATACAAACATACTCACCTGGCAGGTCACTCCAAATGTAAACGTTAAATTACAAAAGTTATCGCTTGAGAAGACATGAGTTTGCACGCACAGGACACAACATTAGAAACAATTGCACATTGCATGATATTGCAATTACTGTTTAAATCCTATTTGTCATTGATATTATATTTATTAGAAGGTAAAAGAAGAATAGGTATTTATTGGAAAAATTATTTTATTTGAGATTTACCGATAATTATTATTTACAGTTAATTATTTAGAATGTCGCGAACTACGAAAAGTTTCAGATTTTTCTGTCAATAAGCTTTGCTATGTTAATTGGGTACGCAACTGAACCATTCATGGATATGACTTTCAAGAGATGAGTTTTGCTCTGAATAAGGAACTCTAGTTCAATTTTTTTTCGCATCAATAATGACGTTCAAACTTAAATGCCGGTATACTTCGTTTTTTTTTTTGTAAAGTTAATATTCATGGTTAAAATAATTTTCAACAAGTTTCAATTTTCCAAAGCCCGCCAGAACACTCCAAATCTATGGCCGATCGGTTTTAATCAGTTTTGAAGTTAGAATGTCAAATATCAAAACGATGATGAGCTTCACTGTAGATAATTTTATATTCTATTCATAGTAAACCGTAACAAAATATAAGTAATAAAATTATGTACCTTTTTAGAAACTTGTAAGCATAATGTTATCGTAATATCCGTATTGATAATTGGTTTGCTCGTGAATGCTCTAATTTATTACACTAATAATAGTTTTTTTTATATTGAAGAACAATTGTAGAGCTTAAAGTCACCCAAATTAAGTTTAAATTTTGCCAAAACTAAAAAAAATACTTATTTAAAACACAAAACAAAAGTGAAAAATGTATATACTATCCGTAAACAAAAAGCGCACGTGACGTCAGATGTTCCAAATGCAATGGTACCAACATAACAAGGTGTTTTGAAGAGATGATTTTTATTTATTTTTAAATAATGATTTATAAATTCGATGTATAATTATATATGATAAAAGTTATATATTCAGAATTAGCCTTTGCTGATCTACGAGTAAATGAATAAAAAGCCATTATATTTTTCACTTGAGTTATTTATTCTGTCGAGTTCTTAATCAATCTTAGATCGTATGGCAGTTTATTCCAGGCTTTAGGGCCTGACACGCTGAAAGACAAACTTAGTATCTGGTATGCGCTTTAGTTCCTTTAGCCCCCGATGGCCGATGCCGTCGCTGATCTAAGAGTTGACGGGCGTGAATTGGAATTTTCTGGGATGGATGGTTTCGTCGGCGCTAATAAAACGATGTCCAAAGAGGCGAAGCTTGCAGTTCACAATACAGTGCTGATACCAGCCCGATGTATGGAAGTGAGGCATGGAACCCCGATGTAAGGACGATTTCGATATTTTAAAATGTTTCATTTTACTGGAAATAAGTACAAACTAAGCTCACTTCGGGCGCAAAGCAACGCCCAAACCACACTTCTATCGGTATATTCATTTCTAGCTTCGTTCACATTCATACAACGTCTCATACATTCTCTTCTATTATTCCGACTTCTGACATGGCCCGGCTCAAGTATTTGATTAACTTGGTCGTACCTCGGACGTCCCCGGCTTATTCTTCCATTCACAATCGCGTCTTATATTCTCCTTACACTCCTTTCCTCCATTTAAGCGTCCCTTTCTTAATCTTGCTCACTACGCTTACATCAGCATTGCATTATTTAAGTATCTCAATATTAATATTAAAACGTATAGCAAAAGTTATACATATGGAATTTCAATCAAACTACTCTCCCTGCACTAATAAGAACAAACTGTGCTAATTTCAGCGAAACTGGCTTAGGAATTTTCGAGGAAGTTAGTTTTAGACGAATTAACATGGAACAGCTCCGGGAGTCATGTTATTGTGTTGCATTGTTACGAGGGGCGGCCATCCACCGTCTATGTACGTAAACTCCCGTAATGCATATGATGCGTTGGTGAATCCGGTGATAATAAAGTAAAATGAGTGAGTAAAAACTCGTTTTATTTATGTACTCTTATTATTGCCTATCCGTATTTGGAACGCCGAGCTCCCGCGGCTTAATATATTCGTAGCTGTGCAGAGGGTAAAGTTTTCACCGGCTGAGCATATTTTCATAATAACTAACTTGTTTATTGCAAATTTATGTTTTTGTAAATTATACCATCTCACCAGATAAAGTGTTTAACAAACAGAGTGACAGACAAACATTCGTTTTTATATATAGAGATATTATAATACATATAATAATAATAATACAAAATGTTCTATTATCTATCCTTTTCATGACAAGTTGAAAAAATTATGACATACTCGCTGGGATTTCCCATCCTGGGGATTTCATTTACATAATATTAAAGTGAAATATTTGAATTTAATGAATTGCTGAAAGCATTGTAAAATGGAGTGTTTTAAATGCAGTTGAGTGGTTCATGTGTCAGTGTGTATTTGGTGTTAATATCTTTTCTATTTCAGATCTCGCCATGTAACGTATCCAGCTTTTTATTTCAGTTTTAAATGTATTAATGTTGTTGAGATTTTTGAAGGATAGTGAGATTTTGTTGAAGATTTTAGTACCACAGTATAAAAGCTTTTTTTGTCCAAATGTTGTATTTGCGGTTGTTTTTGACGTGATATATTTTTGACTATGAGACCTAGTGTTTCTAATATGTGTGGTTATAATTTAAAGTTTTTTTTGTATTTATTGCTGTCGTCCATACTGTCTATCTCATATAATACTTCAGTAGCACGTTCGTAAGAGTGAGACAATAATAATAATATGAAATACACCTTATTTTTGAAAAAAAAATAAGAAAGCTTTGATTGCCCAAATAGGAACAATCGTTTCAGGACAGTCAAATTGACAAGTTTAGATCATATTAATTGTCGTTATACAAAAATAGAAGGGAAAAAAGCTAGTATTTACATAGTATGGTAATATAATACATCTATAAAAAGTATAATAATTAAGTATAAAGAGATGTGAAGAATAATATAGAAAAAGAAAACAATTGTGTATACCAGAGAATTTGAATATAGTATAATAATAGTGACGTATTTCAAAGGAAGTTAAAATTTTTGAAGTGATTGTATTTTAATCCATATTACAAAATTGATATATTTAATTTCTACATTAGCGTGTTCAAAAATATGTATACTTATTTGCAAAACGTTAGGGGGATATTTACCGGGAAGATTAACTTTTTTTTTCGCCTCAGCACAGGATCTCCTAGTGAGGAGGACTATGAAAAAAATTCTATAATATACATGTATTTTTAATATTTATACCTTAACTTAAAATGTCATAATTATATGGAAACTAGTAAAAAAAAAAGGTAACCACCTAACTAACCATCACGTAATTTTCACGCAGAGGTAGGCAGGGAGGATGATATTGCTTCTTCTTTCGTAATATGTTAATACGTTTCATGATTGCTAGACTCGAAACATCGAATTACTTGATTTCGTCATGCCTTCTCGGGTCGTACCCGACTTTTTCAACCAACATGTGCGTCGTATTCTTTCTAGAGCTACCCTAACCTTAATTTATTTATATATTTATTATATTTATTTATTATATTATACTCGTGACGCTCTGTCAAGCTATCGATTATAATTGAAAGATTCATTGTTTTAACTTATCAGCCGTGAGAAAGAATATTATTGCTGTAAAAATCGACCGCGATTTGATCTGTGGTGTTACTCTCTCGTGTTTTTTTCGCATTTCTGAACTGTTTTTTGTCTTAATAAACTTTTCGTTTTATTTAATTATCAGACAGTGAAAAAGTGTTTGCAGAGGTAGAGGGCGCTGATTGGCTACCTTGTTTATGAGCTCACTTTTCAGTGCTCCTATTGGTGTAGTGATCTCTCTTTAACCAATCACCGCTTATTTTCTGTGAAATTGTGAAACCACCTGTTTACAAATAAATTCTCGGATTACGAACAAAAAAAAAGTTTTCACTTTCATGTGAATATGGGGAAAAAAAAAGAATTCACGAAACAATGACAGCCCCACTATTGCTTCTCCCTATACCTCTCACTCGGACGAATCAGATTCTGATGCCCAGATGGATATTGACCCTAATCGCGGTAATCCATCAGGACAAAAAATACTCTCTGGGACACAATTTTTCCTGAAGGCCTTACAGGATACATTGGCGGAAAAACCGTCAAAGGTATCAAAAGAACAACAGCTCAAGGTGTCCCGAAATGTAACGAGTGTTCTAGGATCGGTGGCCCAGCTGTTGCTTGAAAAGGAAGAACTCAGAGGAGATCTAAACTCAGCCCTTGCAAACATCAAGGTCGTGCAGGCCGAAAAAACGATGGCAGACAATCATATTAAGCAGTTGTTGGACAAAATTCAGCAGCTAAAGTCTGATCTGGGACCAGTGATGCGTCGAGTGGCTGATGCCACGGAGGCAAGCCTATCGTTTGCCGACATGGTCAAAAATGGTCCTCAGAATACGCCAAGACCTCCAATCACCCGTACAGGACTTAGTGTTGGGACCCCTAAGCCTGCCACATGCATCTTTCCGAAACTGGATTCGGCTAAGAATAGCGATGAAACGAAGCAGCTCCTGGAGGACGTCTTACGACCATCTGAGCATGGAATCCGCGTTACGGGTATAAGGAACATCCGTAACAAAGGCATAGTTATCCAAACCGCTACTCGGGAAGACCGGGAAAAAATACTCAAAACCCCATGTCTAGCAAACTCGGCTACTCTAAGTGCCCGACTACCCACTAAACGACATCCACGAGTGATCTTTTTTAATGTTCCTCGGGACCTTACAGATGAGTGTTATCTCAGGAGTGCCTTAACGGGAATCCAGGAAAACGCAGACTTAGAACCCACAGTGAAAACGTGCAAGCTAAGTCATCTAGCTGGTGCTCGGACAGGATCGACATGCCACCGGGTCTACGAGGTGCCTGCCCATCTACGTCACGTGCTGGTGAAGCAAGGAAAGGTCTTTGTTGACTGGAATATGTGCCGCGTTCGTGACTTTATTGGGCTTACAGTGTGTTCCAAGTGCCAAATGATCGGACATTCCTTCAAGTTCTGCAAGGACCAGCAAAGATGTGGACATTGTGCAAGTGAAGGTCATGCCAGGACAGATTGCCCAAAAGCTACCACCAAGCCAGTATGTGCCACCTGTGCCAGGTTTGGCAAGCCCGCTGGATATTCGACTGGAGACAAGGACTCCTGCCCAGCTTATAAGGCTGCTCTTTCCAAGGGTTTTGCCACCATCGATTATGGCGTATAAATACATTGATGACGACGGTGATGTTATCTACACGAGGACTAATGACTTGAAACAGTGGACGGAAGAACATAAAATTGGCCATAATATAGGTAATTTTACTTGCGTTCAACTAAACATTCGATCCATATCTAAATACTGGGATGTTTTACATGCTAACCTCCAAAATTGTTGGAATAATATAGATATCCTAATGCTATGTGAAACTTCAATAAAAAGGGAACATACTTGTCTTTTCGAAATTCCCGGTTACAGTAGCATTAGTTACTGTCGCACATCCAAATCTGGAGGGGGTATAACCTTGTATATTCGGGATACTTTACCTTTCACC
Organism: Halesus radiatus; assembly: GCA_022606495.2. NCBI lineage: Eukaryota > Metazoa > Arthropoda > Insecta > Trichoptera > Limnephilidae > Halesus > Halesus radiatus. The sequence continues at coordinate 72,870 of JAHDVE020011869.1, forward strand.
CAAAATTTACTTGAAACAAAGTTGTTCGAGAATATTTCCTGTATAATAACATTACCAAATAATTCTATACTCAATGTACTAGCAATATATAGACCACCAAATCTTAGTAAACAATCATTTATCAATGAACTTTCATCAATATTAACAAAATGTTCAAACCCTAATGAAAATATGCTAATATTTGGTGACATAAATATTGATTTGTTAAATTATATAGATCCTGTGATTATTCACTATGAAAATGCTCTTTCAAATAACTATTTTACAAAATGTATAAACGACGTTACAAGGGAAGCTATAGCAAATGGTAAAATGACACGAACATGTTTGGATCATATTTTTGTTAGATATAATAGCAAACACAAAGAAACTGACATACTCTACGCATGTGTTTGTGACTTCATCATTGCAGACCACTTTGCAACAGCTGTGAACATTCCGTACTATAAAACTAATAAACGGCCTACAAATAAAGGGCGGAAAGTCTCAATTTTATCTCAAAAACGAATAGATTTTTCAATTAGAAATTATAACTGGAATGCTTTGTTTCAGACAAATGATTGCAATAATTTATATAGTCAAATAAAAAGCAAGTTTAACGAAGTATATGAAAATAGTAAAATATTTATAGATGTAAAACCCAATGCAAGACCTTGGATTATAAAAGAATGGATGACAGAAGATATTCTATCACACATTAAAAAACGAGATTCTTTATTTAAGCGGTGGAAAAGCTCCCCAACAAATGCAATTTATGAAAAACAATACAAATCTTTTCGTAATTTTGTTACTAAATTAATAATAAAAAGTAAAACAACCCTTTTCAATGATAAATTTAAGAATAATTTTTCAGATATCAAAAAAACATGGGATGAAATAAATAAAATTCTAGGACGTAGGACAAAGAGTAACTGTGACGATGTAATTAGTAGGTTTATGTTAAAAAATCAATCTGCGGAAAATGTTACAAACCAATTTGTTAATTATTTTTCAGATAACATAGCCTCAATGGTTCATAAATGTGATTTTAAGGCGTCAAATATTGTCCCGATAGAGTCACCGCAAAGTTTGTATATACCACGAGCATCACTCGCAGACATACTGAGTATAGTCTGTAATGGTCTAACCATCATCCTTTTCTTTTAATAGAACCCTGGAAAATATTTTTTTTTATATGCATAACTTTCATGCTAGAAAAGCTTAAGGGAGCGACATCTATCGACTTGTGGAGAGTTTGATTACAGTGAATTATAATCCAATAATTTTGATTCATAAAACTCGTTGCAACATAAAACCACGAGATGGCAGTGAGAAGAAGGTGTTCCCTCTTATAAATAAACATCACAGGATTGGGTGAAATCAACGAAAAAGTTACCAATCAAACGAGCGTTCTACATAAACAACAATTAGTGGTGACAGGACAAAGGAAATATTAATTATTTATGTGAATCGAAAGGGTTCAGATCAACGGCCTATAATATAAACATTTCACTAGCGGTCGAACAGGACGAGAAGAGGTCGTGAACTTTAAAGGAAACAATGGGAAATGCAGAGATGAATAACCATTGAAAATGGAAGTAGAAAGTAAAAATAATATGCAAAATGTTAATTACAAATAAAAAACTACAAAGAAATGATTTATCTTGCACAGGGAAAGGCGTGTTTGCATTAGAATTTAGACAGAAAGACGTGTCATGTAAGGCTAAGCGGAAAAACAACGAATTAGAGAAAATAATTCAGAGAACAATAGCTTCAGCAGATGAAAAAGGGAAGAAACAAGAATTATACAGTATGGAAACTTCGGCAAACTTAAGAGGCGATTTAGGCGAGACTAATGTGAAATAGAAGTACAATTTTCTAATTTCAGGAACGTAGATAATTACAAGGGAGTGAAACTAGGCTGATTTTAGGTGATAAAAGGTATTAATTGAGTAGATTCAGGACATCAGATATTATGAAAATGTAGATGAGAAATGTATCAATCAATTATAAAATTTAAACTGAAGGAATTCAATAGAAATATTGAGATATATGGACTACTACTTTGAATATAGTTCGATACATTTAGGTAAAATTTTGAGGTTGTCAATGACTAATGTAAACAAGGCGACAAGAATTGTTTATCCAAGCGATCAGATGAACATGAAACTCGGGCAATAAAGAGATAAACGAACAATTAAAAATATACAGGGAAGATAGGAATATTTATTTAAGGAAAAGTAATAAAAAATAATGGGTTTTCGATTAACTCTGATTTATATCGGTTTTTTACAAAAGTAATGATTATTACCCATAGTAAACAATAATCTAATGTGATATTGAGTTAGAGTGGAATGGAGAAAGGGGAGTGGCCAGGAAAGAAGTGAACGAACTCATATCTACCAGGTTTGGGGTAGGTAAATCGCAGGTAAAAACGCCAATAAATTAATACATAAAATTATTAAAGGTGGTGAAAAATCAATTAAGGATGATATCAATCGACCCGGATGAAAGTATAAGCAGACGATAGGTACATGCAAAAGGTGTAATACAGCTAGACCAGGAAGAAGCAGTGCAACACATTGAAAAATCATTCTGGAAAGGTATATTTATTAACTCAGGCAGGTGAGGTGGGGAAGAAATTATAAAGTGTTTACACCAATATTAGGATCAATTGAGAATTGCACGAAAATATGCGTTAATCGAATATTCACATGTTAGATCAGAGAAAAACCATGTTACCATCGGAAAATTCATAAATAAAAAGATATCGCATATCAAGATAACCAGGGACTAAGGGAATTTCTAAAATTGAACGATGTGAAGAAGGCGCTTCTTTAAATAAAATTCAATAATGACATGGTGGCTATGATTACGAGATACCCGAGTTCATAGGCGACCAAAGAATAAGCGATAGATAATATTTTCAGAAAAAAAAAACATGAATCGAAATTTCCAATTCTATAATAAGGAACAGCAGGGCGATCTAGAGGAATGAACTAAATTCGATCCTGGCCGGAGTGAGGAAAAGTGATGGATTCAGAGGCGGGCCAGATTTTATCTAAATATTTACATTGAAGAATTACAGTCGAAATTAGTATTACTTACATATAGGTTTACGAGTTAATAGAGAACATAATTTAATGTAGGTATGGAATGGAGTTAAATCCTTTTGATTCTAAGCTAGGTATATAAGGCAATGTAATGAGGGAATATGGGATTAGTCGCGGAATACGTCGGGCGAGAAAAAATTAAATTACGTGCTGGCCGATTTTAAGTAATTGTTTTGCTTTTGGACTTAGGAAGTTTCATTTGATTTGTTTCTTACAATTAAATAAAGTTTTAAATAAATTCTTTTAAATAGTTGTTGGATTGATTCAACAATAGTTTGATTAAATTCAATAATAGTTTGATAAATATTGAAGTTTCTAAAATTCATTATAATTAAGTTGATACTAAAAATTACTTCTGTGAATTAATTAAAATTGGTGGTTTTAAGTGAAATTATAATAATCGAAAGTGTTTATAAATAAAGTGTTTGAATCGAAGTCTTCTAAAATTCATTATATTTAAGTGAAGTGATATAAAAAAGTGACCCAGTAAATAAAGTGTTTTGTGTTCGAATTAATATTGTATTAAAATAAATTCTCTTGTTGATCTAATACAATAATAGTTTCATAAATAGTGAAATTTCCTAAAAATTAATAATACTTAAATTACGTTAAAGATTCTAAAAGTTGTAATTAAATTAATTTTCTCAAAACTGTTAGAGCAATGTGATAATAATAATAATTTAATAAATATTGAAAATTTCTAAAAATTAATAAAGTTATTTGTTTAAAGATTTTTAAAATTAGCTTCTGTGAATTAATTAAAATTGTTTAAATGAAATGTGATTTAATTCATATTTTGTGTTGAACTAAATTCATTACGAGTTTAAGAAAAATTAAATATAATTGCGTTTAAAATAATTTAGTGAAAGTTTAAAAACAGCTGAGTCTTAGTTTCATATAATTCATTTTTAATACCTAGCGTGGGATTAATTTCGTCAAAGAAAAATAATAAAGCTCTAAAATATTACCAAGCGTTCGGTTTACGGATTTAATTAATAGTTAGTAAAGAGAATTACGTGAGTACAAAGAATAAAATAGGAAAATAAAACAACAAAAATTTAAATATTGTTTAATAATATCCGGATTGAGAGATCATTAAATTTGAAGAAATAGTACAAATCGGTAGATCACGAATTGAAATTAGGAAACACTAGATTGTATTAAGTAAATATTTCTAACTTAGATTAAACATTCCAGGCAGGGAAGTTCAATATTTTCTGAATCTTCATATTGGCGTGTATAACCCGTCTGGAAAAATTATGAATTTGTCGGAATTCAGGTGAGTCAAATTAATATACAAGTTTTCAGGATCCCGGGGAAGGCGAGGATGGAGATATGAATTATATTTCTAATGACTTATAAGTACATGTATTGTATGTGTGTATATGTAAATATGTATATATATATATTTATATTTAATGTTTAATATATAGGTCAATACTATACGACCGTTATCTATCATGAGTGAATGTTTTGTATACGTGATCAAAGCCGTTCTAATCAAATATTTGAGTTCAAATACATTTTATGATACCCAGCGGGTACATCTTCCTTTATGAGATATTTTACGATAAATCTTTCCTTTCGCATTGAATTATAATTAAACTAGTACTATAGATAATTCAATTGTCTCACTCATTACCAGCACTTGACTTTTAAATATTCAAAAATACCTATTTTTTTCCATAAATACATTTAAGTATTTATAAAAATTTCCGGTAGATACCTACCTGTATAATTGTCTTTATCGAGTTAATTCATAGTCAACAACTTCAGAACATCTTTTATAGGTATTTCACTGTGTAGTGAAATAACTTCGGCTAAAGACTTGGCCTTTACTAAGAGAATGTATGTGTGTATAGGTATATATATAAAGAAAGTGTATAATGTATCTATCAAATCTATATGGCCGTTATTTATTTTATGTTTATTTATATACAATGTTTAATATGTATATATATATAAAACCAATTATTATATTTATGTATATCTCCTATAAAAACAATTTATTTTATTAATATATACATTTTTCCTAACATATAAATTCAAAACTAACGTTACTAAAATTACCAACAACCCAAACGATTTTTATTAATTCAAAGATCGTTATCATTCTAAAACAAACCAATGAATCCTAATTGTTATGCTTCCTGACGGGGGTCTCTGACACTTAATAACTGTCGCATATCTCAATGACACACTTCCTCGACTGTTATTAAAACTAGGTCAACATTCCAAACCACACCCTTCTTTTATCGAAGTATGTAGATACGTATAAGTATGTATATATATATTCGAATTTCAGTACATCTTACGAAGAATAAGTACTTTAACAAACGTCGACATTTAATTGAAAAATAACTATCATCTTTTGCGATGGACTATCATCTTTTAGAAATCACGTATTTGTAGTTTGCGTACATAAATATTTTTATAGCGCCATTTTCATAGAAAGATTCAATTCAAAGGCGCTCCACACCCGTTCGAACATATTGATGAATTCAACAGAACAAACAAAAACCCACATTACTAGAAATATCAAAATAAGCATAATCATTCGTCGACAATACGTTCCCAAGTTATGTTATAAAATTAATTTTATCTTCGACTTAGGTTTTCAAGGTTCAGGCCTTGCAAATTTTGGGCTTTTTGGAGTCCTACCTTTTCTCCAAACAAAAATCAATCTACAGTTAAATTCAAACTACATGAGATAGCAGGGTCTCATTAAACCAACCTGTCAACCAAACCAAAAAGTAATATATCATGTATATTGTATTATCACTTTTACGTATATTCTTATGTAATATGTCTGAATATCTGGCACAGATTCACGACCTGTGTTGGAGATGTCAGATCCACAATTTTCTGGGAAAACTGGAGTATTGTGGATTATAAAAACTCGTATTGTTTACATATATTTATAATTTGTACCTATCGATTGGGCAGAGATAATTGCTGATTTAAGCGTGGTTATCTCTGAACTCTTGATGCGGGGGACGGCCTTTCAACCCGGACTTTGCAAAAATTCGCAAGTATATAATGTTGTTTGACGAGGGGACGGAACCGGTTTGATCTCCTTTAAATGTAACTGTCTGGAGGACGGGAATTCGGAGGGTCTCGGACCCATGGATAAGGAAGGTGCTCTTTCCGTCGCGGTACAGGGGATGACCAATAGCGCACGAACTGAAAATTGAAGAGGTTACGTATACCGTTTGGTCAGGCTGTACGTCTGTGTGGGGAGAGTTACTGACCGGAAACGTGGTCATCTGAGTACTTTAGGGGTAGGTCTGGAGCCGAATTGCAGCAAAACAAACCGTATTCGATCTCTCGTCATAACAAAAGCTGTGAAAACTAAAACCTAATCATGTAATTTTCCCAAATTTAGGAGAGGATGGAGATGGCGCCAAAACAAGTAAAACTGTACCTTTTAACCATGAAATTCATTGAAACTAACCCATGTAGAATAACACTTAGTACGATGAGGAAAGGCGATAATACTGTGATCATTACATTTATGTATACCAAATTTAAAATTGAAACTACGTCGTATTATATAGATCAGGAATAGTGCAATTAGTATAGCCCAGAAGCTAAGTTTTCCCATTAAAACTCACGATAGAAAAAAATAGAAAATTTAGGAGGTAAAGTTAGGAAAATGCTAGTCTTCCTATAGGAAATTAACGTAGATTGCATAGTAGGATAATAATAGAGAGTTCAGAACATTAAAGTCTAAGATAGGAGTAATGTTAGGAATACGAATTCTGTCAATGGTATGCGAGAGTCTGCCTACGCTACAAAGAATAGGGGTTACCACAAATAAGGCCTTGTTTTTCCAATAGTCTGAAACAAAAAACAACACAACGTAGACTCCGGAAAAGCTTGGGAAATTGACCACATTGGAGTGCAAAATTTCCGTGAAAATCATGAAAATCGGAAACACTCGAATGTTAGCATAGGGCTAGACGTTACACGCTGGCCAAGGAGGAGAAAAACCTCAAATTGAAAGGAAAACTACAAAGAGTTTTCCAATCACATTAGTTAGGAAAATTTAAGGCAGCAGTAGAGGAGTCATCTTAAATCGGTGGCGCGAACGAAAGTCTATTGCTAAATTAAATCATAAACGAAGGAAGGACGGGCCATCACATCTTTAAAGCCTAGTGGGGGGGGGAGCCATCTCAGCTGGCGCCGTGAGACCAGGAGTTTGTAGTAATACAAGATAGGTATATTTTCGTAACTGTTGACAGATAACGTATTCAAAATAATTAGAATTAGAAATACCTAACTAAATTTGATGTTAGCCAACCCTCAATTAAAAAAATAAAAAAATAAAAAATAAAAAAAACTAGAAACGTTCAGACAAAAGTAGTTACGAATTACTAGCGAAGCAGTTAACAATACAAAAGAATTAGAAAAATAATAAAATTTACTAAAATTTGATGTTAGTCAACCTTCTATAAGAACTAGAAATGTTTAGACACAGAGATTTAGGAATTAAAATTGAAATGATTCACAATACAAAGAACCGGAGAGATATATTCAATCCACGAACGTTATTGTACCATTTAAAGTAGACAGACGCAACGAAGAAAGTCACATTTAACAGAAAATCGTTTAAGTGTTCTATTCACAGAAAATAGACAAATCCCCAGAGACAGAATAAGATTATCGTACAGAAAAAATCCATTATATTGATAATTTAACAAACAAACACTTCACCAGCAAGCGAGGCAAAGCGATAAACAAACAAAAGATACTCGAAATTATACAGGCTTCCTTCGTTATATCACACTTGAAATGTATAATTAAATTATATGAACATTTCATGCCGTGATATTTACATATTATATGAAATGTTCATATTTGAAAAAACCAACGAACAGGCTGAAGCCATTATCATTGTTTATCGAATTAAGGAATTTACTGATAGGCGAGCGTGATTGATTTATGGTACTTGAGAGACGAAAATATGTCAGGAATCTCGTTTAAATAAACAACCGTGGCATTGAACCCTTAGAAGAATGCAAGTCTCATAAAAAGTAGGCCATCAATCACATTTTTATTAAAATGAATGAACGAAAATATAGGTCAGGAATCTCGTTTATATAAACAGTCGATACGTTGAACCTTATGGAATGCAACTCTCATAAAAACTAGGTCAGGTAGGCCCATCATTCATAATTTTTATTACATTGAATGAAGACGAATATAGGTCACTGTGTTACGTAAACAAATACGGGTGGTAATTTGACGAAGCTGGTTTTGGAGAATAGGAAACGATGCGAACATAAAATTACACTGACGAATTAAAAATATTTTGCGAATTAATAGCAGTGCAAAAAATAAAATAAATAAATAAAAATATGTGCAAGTGACAGTGCAAAAGTGATTGATAATAATAAAATCGTCTAATTGCTTTGAAAATAAATAAAATAAATAAATAAAAATATAAATAATTAAATAAAAATAAAAAAAAATAATAAAATAAAAAAATAAAAACTTGAAAAACTTATAAAACTTAAAATTTTAAATAAAATAAATAAATAATGGAAAAAGTTAATAGATTGTAATTTATAATTTCAGTATCAATAGGAACATTTTTTTTCAAAAAAAAAAAAAAAAATTTACTGAACGCGCAATACCTACGAGAAATCAAAGAAAACAAAATGGCGGGGCGGAAACGCAAAGCAAACACGGGACAGGCAGAGACGAGAGAAGCAGGGGTTATAGCCGCGGCTCAGAAAACCTGTGAGGCAACGCAGCTTGATTTAGGACAAATAACCACGATAATACAATCAGCTTTGGGACCATTGGTCACAAAAGTGCAGGAGCTCGAGAAACAGCTCAACACGCCTGTGGCGGCTGCTACGACAGTAAACGGAGAGAGAGAAGCTAGAAATGCTATACAACTCGTGGAGATGATGCCTGCACAGGATAAACCGATCTTCAGTGGAGGGACACAAAACCCCATCACCTTCTTGGAAGACCTCAGAGACTACAGCAGAAAAACTAAACGAGTTGACGATATCATGGTCGTTAGCGAGAGCTTAAAAGGTGCCGCGAAAAGTTGGCAAAAACTTTACTCAAGAAGATGGGTAACATTTGATGACTTCGAAAGGGACTTTCTTGCAAATTATTGGGGAGATATCTGTCAGAAGAAAATGCGTAGGAAATTATCAGACGCAATATGGGACGAAAAACAGGGTACATCAATGCTGGCGCATTTTGCGACATATTGGGAGTTAACCAAGGCGCTTAAAATTACGGATACACCATTAGGAGTAATCAACGAGATTATGAGACATTATCCTAAAGAGACGCAGGCCTTGTGGTTTTCGCGGGAACAAGGAGATGAACTGGATGCGGCCGAATTTCTACGCAAGATGGATAATATGGTTTGTTCACCTTTGGAGCGGAGTGCACCCAGAAGAGATAGGGATGACCGACGAGATAAAGACGAATATAGAAACCGAAGACACGCGTTAAAGGCCAAAATAAACGCACTTGAGGAGGAGACCACCGCACCTGGTTGCAGCACGTGTAGGGGAGTGATGACATCATCGGAAAAAAATCTGACGACCACCATTGCAGTCAGCGGGAGGGAGATGGAAGTGTCAACGAACGCGGGAAACGGACGCGAGCCGCACCAGAGACCCTGAGGATAGCTGCTCTAACTGAAGAAGGGAAAAAGACGTCGAAACACAATGTAGCCTTGAAAATCATGCTTAAGTATAATTGGGACGTAAGAAAGGGTTTAGGTAGATTTGAACAGGGCATAACTACACCGATTAAGGCGAGCACTTGTGACAAGAAACGCGAGATTGGACGAAAAAAAAGCAAGAATGTGAATGAAAGTATGGATTTGAGTGCATGTGTAAATTTGTTACAACACATAAGTGATGTATGGATTCAAGTTGAGGCGAAAGAATACGATAAAAGAGGGAATAATTTTGGGTTTAACACGATTTTGGCGACATGGATGAATATGGAGAAGTGGGAAAAGGTAGCGCGTTACCACAATTACCGGAAGCTGTAGCATATATTGACGACGTAAGAGTGAAGTGTTTAATCGACACAGGTAGCCAAGTTACATGCGTAGCGCA